>LBNU01032043.1:121267-139475 GCA_014162995.1 Artemisia annua | reverse complement strand
TTTTTCTCATCAACTTTCGGAACAAATTGAGAAATTGACATTTTTGGTTGAACAACCGCTTTTGGAATATGTTCTTTGTCCAAAGTCGATGGTTTTGCAAACTTAGTATCCATTTCCTTTCCTTTTTGACATTCTAACTGGGCCCTCAAATGATCATTTTGCTCTTGGAACTTCTTGAAATCACGCTCATACGACAATTTGTCATACTTGCATTCTTACTTTTTTCGATCAAGTTGTTTAAAATACGAAACATTTTCTTTTTCAAGTTTGATAAGAGCATTTTCATATTTTGAAACAATTTTGGAGGTCTCAGCTCGAAGTCGTTCGTCATCTTCAACAGAATATATATGCAATATGAGAGACATAATATCAGTAGACATCACAGCTTCGAAGAGAGAGTCATTTAACTTTTCCAAAACATCTATTTTCTCAAAAGATTCATTTGCCTTCTTTACTAGGGATTTGTGATCCGTAACAAAGTCAGCTGTTTCTTTCAAAAAAGCTTGTTCAAAATGAATCACTCTTGCATTCACAGCAGTGAGTTGTGGAGCAATATCACTTTCAAGAATCTTTTTCACTTGTAAATGGACTGTAGAGTTCCAATTTTTTTCATTTGTTTTCGTTCTAGATTCTAAAGTCCTCTGAAGTGTTCCAACTCTGGTTTTGAGATCATCAAGATATCCCCTTGCATCACTTGTGTTAAAAGTGTTGTTTGAAGATATCTGTTCAATATTTGAAAGAGATTTGGAAACAGCTGCAGGTTTTGAAAGCATTTGCTTGAAAGTGAATTTTTTGGAAACAGTTTGTGTTTGTTTTTGAGGGACAAAAGTGATTCCATTGATTTTGTTCCATTTCTCGTAATCAATTGGTTTTAAATTAGGATTCTTTTGTTTCATTTTATGTTGACTCTCCTCCGCAAGTTGTATAGTATCATCAGAATCACGCACATAAGGAGGATCATGTTTCTCATATATCACATTAGCATTATAAATCACATTCTGTTCTTGCTGAGCTTTCTTGAGATTACAAGGTGTTTTGTTCCCTAGAGCCATTTTGTATTTTGTGTGGTAAAACGGATCGGTCTGATTAGAAATCATGTGAATCGTTTGAGCTGATTGACCCTTTTTAACCAACAAATCTTCAAGTTTAGCAATCTTGTGTTCTGACTCTATGATTTCTTCCAAAAGTTTATCTTCTTTCTTTGCAAAGTCTTTTTTCAACTCATCCCGTTCTTTTTCAAGATTGGCATAAGCTGATTTTTGTTTTGAAAGTTGGTTTGTTAAATCAGAAATCTCTTGTTTTAAAGATTTAATTGTTTTCATTGAAGTGACTTCAAGAGTATCATATTTGCATTGCAATTCTCTATCTTTAACAAGTATTTTCTTATAACCAATTTCAAATTCAGACTCGCGTTTTTTATCATTTAGAAAACTTTTTTCTTTGGCCTTGTATCTCTCAAGCTCAGTGGTCAATATCTCATTCGCGGCCTTAACATCGCGATTGACCTTTTTCACTTTTTCAACTTCGATAGTACAATTATTCAATAATGTTTCAAATAAAGCACGTGTTTCCTCATCAGTCTCAGCATGCTGTGAAACTGAGCCTCCATTATGATTCATATCGGGAGTCGTCGAATCAATATTGCTACTATTCGGCGTATCCTGATATGTATCATAAATAGGTGCTTGTGTCTCAGAATGCTGTTCCTCATGAAAAGACATATCAAATATATCATTATTGTTGTCATGATCGAAGTTGTGTACCTCAGAAAGTGCATTGGCATCATAAACAGGAGGTGTCTCAGAATCTGTATCATACTTAGCTTCCTGAAGATTAGCCATAAATATGCAGTTTGCATTCACTTCCTCTCTGTCCTCCATGTCATCCATCAGTGCCATGAAATCATGCTCCTCGGCGTTCAACTGGAATCCTGCCTCTTCCTTTTGTACTAGCATCAATGCTTTCTGCAGAAATTCTGAAGTCTTCCTTTGAGGCTTAGTAGGACAGTTCCTCGCCATATGACCGACACCTTGGCAATTGAAACACTTAATCACATTCTGCTGATTCCCATTCACATTTCCATAATTCCCACCAACTTGTGCTGCAACATTTCCATACTGATTACCCTGATTCCCAACATTACCAAACTGATTACCCTGAATACCAACATTCTGACCCCTCTGATTACCAACAACTTGCCCCATCTGATTCCCGACATACTGACCCATCTGATTCTGCCTATTCTGATTACCCATGTTATAGCCCGGAGCATATCCTTGCTGATTCCTCATACCTCCAACCATTGGCCCGGCATTGCCCATGTTGAAACTCGGTTGCACAATCTGCCTGTTACGAGTGTTCGTTGAAATTCGTTGGTTGTTGTTGGTTGGTGTGGAATAGCGTCCTTGGACTGCTTTTGTCAGAAGAGCAAGTGCTTGTGTCAAAGCATCAGTAGAATCATCACTGTCAGTGAACTCTGGTTCTGGGAAGTATGGATATGGTTGTTGTGGAATGACTTGTTGTTGTTGTTGTGGGTAGAATTGTTGTTGTGGGATTGC
Source organism: Artemisia annua (assembly GCA_014162995.1). NCBI lineage: Eukaryota > Viridiplantae > Streptophyta > Magnoliopsida > Asterales > Asteraceae > Artemisia > Artemisia annua. The sequence goes on along the minus strand of LBNU01032043.1, from coordinate 136,917 downwards.
AGCAGTTTGTTGTGGAATGTATTGTTGTTGCATGTAGTTGTGAGTGGAAGATGATGATGATGGTTGATATGGTGTGTTTACTGATGAAGGTGATGGTGTATTAGCAATAAGTGCTAGAGGATCATGTTTCTTAGCAAGCATCTCAGCTCTCACTTCATTTGCCTCTGCCTGATTCTGCTTCAAGAAATCGTACAACTGATCATAAGTAACATCATGCAAATTCTTCGTCTGATAAACAATGGTGACGTATCTTCCCCATTCTGGTTGTAGCTCATTCAGAAAGATTGTGTTGTTAGCAATGTTTGTCTGAGTGAGGTTGTGCCTTGACAAATCATTCATGATCTTGCAGAATCTGAGATAATACGACTCTATGGATTCACCAGGAATTGAAGTGAACTTGCGAAGTTCCTTAAGCAATTGTGTTTCCATTTCTTGTTTCCCGATATCCGTTCCATACATAAGCTTCTTAACTCTTTCCCAGACTGCATGAGCACTTTCTTCACTATCCACTGTAGCATAAGTCGATTCTGGTAGACCAAGAACAACAAGGTGAAATGCTTGATCATCAGCAATGATTTGTTGTCGATCTTCTTCAGTGTAGTCAGTCTCATTCTGAAGTCTGTAGAAAGGTGGTACTGGGGGGGTTCCATTCGGATCACCAGGGTCTAGTATTTCTCTTGGTTTGAAAGGACCGTGCAAAACAGAATTAACAAGAAGTGTTCCATTTGTTTTGCTCTTAAGATAGCGTATCATTCTACTAGCCCATTGTGAATAACCACCCTTTGAAAGCATGGGAGGTCGGTTTTCAGCACCGGCGGCATGAATATCTTGTTGAGTTGCCATGATGATTCGATGCAAAGTGAAAAGTCGTGAAAAGTTGTTGTAGGATCTTTAGGATGAACTTAGGTTGTTGATGTAGATTAGGTTTGATTTGTGAAACGTCGTTGGTTGATACGGTTGTTCTTAGTGAGTTTGAGTTTTTCCTCCAAAAATCGAATTTGAAAATTTTCTTACCCAAAATTTGAAAATCACTATGGAATTCAATTCTAAGGTTGCACGAAAAAATTTGAATTTTTGGTCAAAATTTTGAATTTTGAGTATTAAAAATTTTGACGCCAAATTTTATCGAAAAAATTTGAATTTTGGCTTAAAAAATTTGAATTTTTGGTCAAAATTTTCAACGTTATACCAAAATTTAAATCTCGCGTAAAAATTGAACGTTTAATCTCCTGCAGAAAATAAATTTTACTCAAATTTTCCCGCCAAACTCACTAAGATCTTACTCGCAAGAACTTGGTTGATACTCGCTGAAACCCAAAGGTTTCTTACTCGCTGAAAATTCTTGATACTCGCAAGATCTGAACCTCTCTTACTCGCAAGGAACAAGAACCAAACTCGCAACTAATAAATGATACTCGCTAAAAAATAAGGAAAACGAGAATGGTAACTTTTTGATACTCGCAAGATATTATCCTTACTCGCAAATGGATAAGGAATTCCAAGGCTTACTCGCCACAAACTTTCAATACTCGCAATAAAGTTATTGATACTCGCAAGAAAAAAACGTTACTCGCTAAAAAATTTCCTTACTCGCTACCAAATATCAATACTCGCAAGAAAACAGCCACTGAGTCTCATACTCGCGAAACCCTAATTCCCATACTGACAAGAAACCCAAAACACGAAATATATAACGAGCTGTTGAGATTTTTGAGTGCCAAACACGTAAGAAATGAACCTAAGCAAATCTATAACCTTCCAAAGCACCTAAAACCTTTAAACCTTAATCAAACCAAACAAACCAACGAGCCAAAAATGAACCAAACGAATCAAAAAACTAACCAAAACTAGTCTATAACAACCTGTATTCTTCCCTTGGCGAATGATACCACTTGTAGGACCGTGTATAACAACTTATTTCACAACTTATTAGCTTATTCTAGAGAGAGAAATAGAGATGTAGAGAGAGAGAGTGGAGAGACCATCATAAGATAAGAACAATGTGTGTGTATTCCAAATGATCAACTCACTTACAAAGGAGGTATCCTATGCCTTATATAGTTCTAGGCATAGTAGTTTCAAGGCTTATACAAGTTTAGTCCTTGAACTTCTAACTTATTGAATATTGAACATATAACTTCTTAAAACCCTTTCTAACGCAACCTATTTCACGTTTCAAGAATATAATGACCGACACTTCATAATAAAAAATACAATGCTAACAGAGATGTTGACTACTAACTTCTACAACGTGCAGACCGATATCCTCTTTTCAGTATTCAGGTCAACATCTTCTTTAACTAAATAATATCCTTTGTATATATATTAAACCTAAAAGAAAATAGAAAAATATAAAACCTATAAAAACCATAAAAAATCAGAAAATTAGAAAATACCAAAAATAGTCTTTTTAAGGCATGTCTTCTGGCATCGATAACATTTACGGTCCTAGAAATGTCATTCAATAATGACACGGGTCTTTAAATGAAGTTCGAACAGAAGTTCAAAAAGTTTTTCAAAACATGCCTAAATGGCTTACAGTCATTGCAGGCTGTAACCCGCGCTTCAAATATGGCTTGCAGACTGTAACCCGTTCGTAAAATTATGGCTTGCTATTACTTCAGATAGCAACCCGCTTTTCAAAATGGGGAAAACACATCGCCAAAAAGACGGTTGTTCTCGCAAAGGGTGCTGTTCATCCGAGCGTGAATTACTTTGTATTCGTGCACCCTCGGAATGATGTACGCTTCAGTGCGTCATTTCTTGTATAAGAAGAGAAATCTTCTTTTTATCGCCAAATACTTTCTCTTCTATGATTTTTCAAGAAAGTATTTGTGCAAAACTTGGTGGTACCATGAAATTTTGTTTGAAAATCAATCTGGACTTAAATTTTCATAAAATTTATCACTCAATCAATGACAAAAATTTATCTTTATTTTAACATGGGTCATTGATTGAGGGGGAGAGTGATTTAAAAATTTTATGTATCATCAAAATTCACTTTGTACATAACACAATGATCTGAAATGTGATGGTTATGTGTCAATGCATGTATTTTTCATGAGTTTCTCGTTAAACTCCAAATCATTCAAAAACTCATCTTTTCCGACACATAACCATCCCCCTCATAAATTCAGGGGGAGCTCAAAGATGTTCCTTCTATCAGACAAGTTTACACCTGACCACATTCTTTTCCCAAAAAGCTTTGTAACTTATTTAAATCAATTGAGATCCAAAATCTCAAAAGGTTTGAAATTTTTGATCGGGGGAGAGAATGTGATTTAAATATGAAATCTGATATCAAACGTGATCTTTTGGACTCAATAATAGGCTCCCACATATGTGCTAAACTCTTTCGTATATCGATGCACATATTGAGGGGGAGCAAAAGGCATTTGTGGAAGTAATACCAAAGACCGACCATTTATCTTTAAGCATGGAGTTATAAGGATGGTTAAGGTTAGGTATGAGTTCCCATGATCCACCAGAACTGGAAGGATCTTCCCATGGACAATCCATAGATAGATTAGAAGTCCTTAGGAATGATTGAAAAAAAGAGTAAAGTGAGAAAGGGAAGAGTGCGGACTGAGATAGAGCTAGGACTGGAACAAACCCAACAAGGTTCTAGAGGTGAAGTCTCGGTAAGCACTGAAGGGGTTGAAGAATGAAAAAGAAATGAAATGAGAAAGGGTGAAAAGAAATAGCCCTCCATATATTCAACCTTAGGGCAGAAACCGGGTTCAATTCATAATCTACTGGTGGTTACTAAGGTAACACCGGTATTGAAGTCAAGACGTCATGGACCTAGTGACGCACTGTACTAAACTTCCCAACCACTCAAGTTATCTTAAAAGAGCTTGTTTCATTCTCACGGGGAACCCTGTGCAATGTATCGACCGCTCATTGCGAGCTATGTTGATACCTAAAACAGGGGATGCCTCCCCAGTCTCCAGAAGCGGATCAAAACGCACTATTGAGTCTAGAGCCATGAGATCATCCATAAATCTCGATAGGACACATTCCAAATATGCTTATTGTTTCACATAATGTGGAAAATAAGATAAAATATTTAGAGTCCTATGCATTATCCTTGTGGTATTGCCAGAACATCCGAGTGATATGAAAATATTCACAATGAAGATTGAAATCCTTCTAGAGCGAACATCTTTCAAGCTCTTGGTAGGTGACATGTGAGATCCACCTTGGATCAATGATCAAGTGACAACTGGAAAGCAACTATGGTGCGATTCAACATTGAATCAAACTTGTTCCAGGATATGGATTGACGGATACTTTTGCAAAAAAAAACCTTTCAATGTGCTCACAAACTAACTTTCGAGCACATTGATTGTGTAAAATCTTTCAAAACAAAAGTATTTTTGATGGAAATCTGATTCAAAGCTTAAAACTCTCGTCGTGTCTCAAAAAATTTTATTATATGACACGCGAGTGATTTCTATAAATCAATTTTTCATCAATCCGTGAATACTTATTCACCAATTCACTCTATCGTGCTGTCTGCTTTGAGACGTTCCGGTGTGAGAACATGCTTAGTATGAAGATTCAAAAGTGGATTCTTTGGAAAATTCATCACTACAAGCTGGAAATTCCTGTCAAGGAGAGTCTTCTTTAAAAGAGACTCTACCTGATCACAGGTCGGTTTTCACAAAACCGGAGGGTAGTCTGTCCTCGCAGAACGAATGACAAAGCCACATTCGTTCTTTATCTTTATTGCTAACTGTTTTATTTCAGGGACACATATAAAGATGGCGTTGATGGCTCCTATTTTAGCTGAATCGGGTCAATCCATACCTCATGCTCACACATCCTCCTCACTATCAATGATGATGAGAGACTTACTACAACGAATGTTGAGAGACTACCAACAACATTTCCGCAACTCTGATGGAAAGTCTCCTGATCCGCAACTCTGATGTAAAGTCTCCTGATCCAGAAGGGTGTGAGCATGACGGTCCCAATGTCACTACATCACATGAAGGCGATACAACAAAGGATGAGCTTGGAGATTTACGGTGGCTGATGATCTCAAAGAAAGCTCAAAGATCACACATACCAAAGGAACCTCAAATCACAATATCATTGCATGAAGTACAAAGTGTGCTGAACATGAAGAAACAACTCTACGAGCTACAAAGTGATCTACAAAGATTTAGATGCTAGAATTCAATCTTTAATTTCCGGGGTGACCTCCCTTAGGGGGAGATTGTTAGGAATACGTTTTTTATATAGAAGGTTCGGTCACCCCGAGTATTATATTAGCATCACATAGCTCGTAGTATGTATCATATTTTAGTTAGTTCGTAGAATAGTTTAAGTAACACCGTGGAGGACGGACGGGTCTTTACCCACTGTATACCTGATCCACAGCCCGTAGGAGGGCGTATACTTGTAATTGTATATATACCCTCATCCCACCAAGGGAGAGGGTTGGTTGTTTCAATAATACACACAAACACAAGTGTGTTTTCTCTCTCAAGAAACTTCCCACTCTCTCTACTCTTTCTCTCTCTAACTCTAACAATAGTTACCATGTTCTTCCATAATCCAAGACCACCCGAATCCACATAAATCAACACATATGTCGATCCTACAGTCAAACACACAATTGTGTAAGAGGTCTTATGGAAAGTCAAACACACAAGCTTTCCATAAATGCATGATGTGATGTTTTATTTGAAAATGAAAATATAACATTTACTATACTAAGAAATATGTAAATGTAATGTTTTAAATGAAAATGTAAATGTAGCAAAAGTCTAAGTGAAAATGTAAATGTATGCAAGACTTAAACTATAATCATGTTTTACTTAAAACTAAAGTTTAAACTTTGTTGTTAACAAAACTTAGCAAAGATCGTAAAATATAAATAACGTTTTTAGACGATATTTGTATTAACAGGCTTCACAGTCTATCAAATGGATGAAAAGAGTACCTTTCTTTATGGGCAAATTGATGAGGACGTGTATGTTTCACAACCTCCAGGTTTTGAAGATCCTGACCATCCAAACAAGGTGTGTAAAGTAATCAAAGCTTTGTATGGTCTACATCAGGCTCCAAGAAAGTGGTATGAAACCCTTGCAACTTATCTAATGACCAATGGGTTTCATAGAGGCAAAATCGATCAAACTTTGTTCATCAAGAAAGATAAAGATGATATTTTACTGGTCCAAGTATATGTTGAAGATATTATCTTTGGTTCTACAAAGCAAGAGATGTGCAAAGAATTTGAGAAGCTAATGAAAGATGAGTTTCAAATGAGTTCTATGGGAGAACTCACATTCTTTTTGGGACTTTAAGTACAACAAAGGCCAGATGGTATCTTTATAAATCAAGACAAATATGTGGCTGAAATACTTAGGAAATTCAAATTCACTGATGCTAAGTCATCTAGCACACCTGCAGACAAGACTACTCATCTGCTTTTGAAGGAAAACAGTGGAGAAACAGTTGATGTGCATACTTACAGATCCATGATTGGTTCCTTGATGTATCTCACTTCATCAAGACCAGACATCATGTTTGCAGTATGTGTTTGTGCAAAGTTTCAGGTCACTCCCAAGATATCTCACTTGACTGCTGTGAAGAAGATTTTCAAATAACTCAAAGCATATCCCAATCTAGGATTATCGTATCCTAAAAAATCTCCTATGGAGTTGGTCACCTATTCAGATAGTGATTATGCTGGTGCAAGCTTGGATAGAAAATCAACAACAGGTGGATGCCAATTTCTTGGATGTAGATTGGTGTCATGGCAGTGCAAGAAACAAACAATGGTGGCAACTTCATCAACTGAAGCAGAGTATGTGGCTGCTGCAAGTTGCTGTGCTCAAGTCTTATGGCTTCAAAACCAATTATTAGACTATGGGTACAATTTCATGAACACCATTATTTATATTGACAATAGCAGTACCATTTGAATAATCAAAAATCCTGTTCAACACACTAAAACTAAACACATTGAAATTAGACACCATTTTATAAGAGATTGTTATGAGAAAAAGTTATTTCAAGTTATCAAAATACATACTGATGATAACTATGCTGATTTGTTAACAAAAGGTCTTGATGTGGGAAGGTTTCAGTACCTGGTAACAGGTATTGGAATGCTTAACCCTTAAAATTTGATGTCTAATAGTCTTTGGTGTTGAGGGGAGGATTTTTGTACTGTTATTTGTTGTATATGTTTGCATATTAGTGTATATTGTATGTTCTTTGTCCACTTATACTTTTGTAGAAGTTAAAGCATAACACTCACAACTCAATGAAAAGTGAAACTTGCAAAATTTATTCATTAAAGAAAGGTTTCATTATATAAGAGTGTTGCATTACATCTGATCAACAAAAGACAACAACTGATGAGTGCTCAAACACTCATCATTTTTGGTCTAATATAAACTGCAAAACATACAAAAGCACTCAATAATGCATCAAAATAAGTGAAAATATTCCAGGATTGTGTTTTATGTGTTTTAGATGCAAAACGTTTAAAAACGTGTGAAAAACGTACAAAGTTTGCAATTTTGGCAGTTTCAGTCCCCCAACTATTAATTTTTCGCCAAACTAGTCCCTGAAGGCATTTATTTGTAAGAAAAGTCAACCCAAGTCTTTTTAAATAATACATTTAGCAAAATAATAGCTTGGGTGAATTTTTCAGAAAAATACAAGTTTAGCCCCTCAACTTTCATTTTGGCAAGAAAATGGTCCTTGGGGGGTTTCAAAATTTTGGAAAATAATGATTTTTGGTCTTGTGTTATTGGAACCTTGGCAAAGTTGGTCCTTTTATTTATTATCTACTGGGAAGTTTTAATCAGGTCCGCTAACTTTTAAGCTTATTACATATTTGGGTCCATTTGTGCTAATCTGAAACAATGCGACGCCTTGTGTTTTTAACCCAAAATACCATGAACCCAATAACCATCCAGGGCCACCCTTTTATTTAAACCCACTTCCGTCCCATTGCCTTGTAACCCTTCTCCTAAGCCCAATCACCTCCCAGGCCCAAATCACAAACACAACAACACCCTAGGTTTTAACCAGGGTCAACCAAAAGTCAAACTTTCACCCTTTCTCCTCCACGTGAACCTGCACTCTCTCCATACTCCCACCTCCAAGCCCTCACCTCTCCTTGTCCCCAGGCTCACTACAACCCTCCAAAAATGCATTTAATGATCCAATTTGCTCCAGGCAACTGCTAGTGGGTTATATTTTTTTGGCGCCAAATTCAAAACGGCCAGGATCATCAGAAGCCATCCAATGGCTTAGAAAAGAAGTGGGAATGAGAGAGAAACACACCCCAGTCTTTATAGCAAGAAAAGTGAAGAAGAAAGGGAGTTAACTAGGAGTAGTGTAACTTAATGTATCGTAGGTAGTGTTAGTTTTATGAATTCAGTTGTATTTCCAATTAAAATCAAGTGTACTCAGCTATTTTAATGTAAATGATCTTTTCTAAACCTTTAATTCAAGTCTTGTTACCTTAGATTCATATTTGGCAGTTTTGAAGGAATTTGACAAATTCCTTAAGAACTGTTTAAGTATTGTTGTTTCTTGTTCATTTCAGCTCATTTCTAGTTACTTTACAATCTTTGAGAAGCTTTGATATCATTTAGTGGATTATAATTCTCATTACTAAAAATATAAAAAATACAAGAAAATACCAAAAAAAAAATAAAATCAGTTTGTGGAAATGAATGACAGAGAAGCATGTTTAATTCTGGATGGACATTGGTTTAGAGCTTTGTGGGAAGCTATAGGTTATGTTCAATTGGTCTTGGTTCTATGTTCTCAGTATGATCATGTTGTAAGCCATTTTTCATGATTTTTTGCATTTTATTGTTTACATGTTCTAGTTGCTTTGATTCTGTGTTTTCTATGCTTATTTGTAGTTGTTTAGTGTTAATATAAGTTAATATTATATGCTTGTTCATTTAAATTCCTAGTTCCTTAAAAATCCATTTTGACTGTTAAATGGTGTGTTGGTGATCTCTGACTATTTGTTGTTTTATTAGAATCTTTGTGCTTAAATAGGTTTGTGGTATCATGTTTTAAGCCTATGAGTCAGTCTTGTGCAATTCAACAGTGAAAATCTTTGAAAATCTTATAAGCAGCCTCTTAAAGGTTTGTTTGGTTAAAAGTTTGATCTTTGTTCTTGTTGTTATCTTATGGTTAACTTAGCATAAATAGTCTGCAATTGTTATTGTTAGGTTAATATAGTCATAATATTGGGTCTCTATTCAGTAAAAATCAAAATGCTTTTCCAATCTCACCACAGTTTAACTGTGATGGATTTTTGAGTACCAAACTTGATTTTGTGTTTGAATGTTGTTGTTTTAGCTTAATATAGTCTAAATATATCTTATTACATCTTTATCAGTCCATAGAATTAAATCAAAACTCAATAAAGTCAAAGTCTCAAGTTTTTCTTAAAAGTCAAAAGTGGTGTATGCAATTTTTGAATAAAAAGTCGAATTTGATGTAGGCTTTATCCTTGATCTTTTGGATTGGTTCTTTTTGGATTTGGAATATTTAGTTGCTTAAGTTTTAGTGTAATTTTTGTTAATTTTTAATATGCTTATCTAGGTGCTTAATAGTGCTTTTTCATTGGCTTGTTTTCTAGTTATGTGCCCTGCACCCAGTCTCACCTTCAGATTTCACAAGCTCTTCTAGAGCTTATTTGTGGGATTTATTGTGAGATTATTGGCTTTTTGGGAAGCCAAGCTAGTGTACTTTCTATTTCTGTGCTAATTTTCTAGTTTATTGCTTGTTTACATAGGCTGCTATAACCATTTAGTTTTTCATTTTCTGCTTATTTGTTCATATCCTCAGTTAAGTGCCACTTTTCACAAGCTCTTTGTGAGCTTAATTGTGGGCTTTAGACTTGGATACTTGGCTTTTTGGGAAGCCAAGCTATCCCTATTTTTAGCCTAGTGCTCATTTCTTGCTTATTTACTTTCTAGATAGGGCTGCAATAGCCAAACTTTTTGTCCAAATTCCATATAACACTGAGTAACACTCAGTCTCAAACCACTTTTCAACAAACTTCCAAGGCTTCTTTTAAGCTCATTAGTTGACCTAAGGGTTAGCTTTTTGGCTTTTTGGAAAGCCTTCCAGGTGATCTTTAAGCCCCAAGTTCCACTTTCTACTTTAGAGCTTATTTGAGGGCCCCACAAGGCCCCCAAAGTGAGCTTTTGGACTGTTTACAGTCTGAGGTTCATTGAAATTGCTTATCTCCTTAATAAGCCCTTTTCTTGAGCTTTTTGGGTTCCATTGTGCTTATTTGGACCTAGTGAACCTGTGTGCATAATCCTTTTTCCTTTTTGTCTTTTGCATAAGCTTATCCAAGCTTTTGCAGTTAAGAAAATCCAAATAAGAAATGAAACACTAGTCTGCTTATTTATAAGCTCTTCCTGAGCTTATTGTTAGGTTTTAAGAATAGTGCTTTCACAAAAAAGTCTTATATTTCCTTGTTTAGTGTATCTGTAAAAAGAAAAAAGTCAAAAAGAAAAATAAAAAGAATAAACTGCTAAGGGTGGATTCGAACCTGGACCTTAAGGTTAACTGTGACAAAACCAAACGGTGCCAGGCACCATCTCCCCTATGCATGCTTATGTGTAATAGTTTTCCTTTCTTTTTATATAGTAACCATTTTTCTTTTAAGCTTATTATCTTATCAGCTTATTCCTAGTTATTTTTAAACTTTTTACACTTTTATATTTTTCCTAGTTAACTTATACTACTAAGTATTTTAGAAAAAGTTTTAGAATTATTACTGTTAGTTTATATTTATTATAATTTAATAAGTTTAATTAGTTTATAAATAGTTTTTAATTAATAATAATTAATATAATAGTGTAAAAATATTTTCTTTTTCCAATAATTTTCTTTTATCATTAGGTTGTAAAAAAGTAATTTTCATATCCATAGGCTTTTTATTTCTTTAAACTCGCGTTTTATTTCGTACATTAACGTAGTTTTAAATTAAACGTACGCGTTTGTAGTTTTTAAACGTTTTTAAGTAATTTGGCTTTACGTATTTGTTAATATAGTTTATTTAAGCTATTTTCCTTTCATTTCCTTAGTGTAATCATTCAAAACCCTTTCTTGTCCAAATTCACCGATCACAAACACGTTTTTCGATACAATTCACACCTCACTGAGGAATAAACGACCGGGAATATTTCTATTACTCTCCTTGGGCATTGAGCTCTTAGATTGTTGACTTTAGTTGACCATTCCTTGGTTAAACTTTGTGACCGTTTCTGAGCCAATCAAATTTTGCGCGGCTGCCGGGGAGGTTGTGTGCGTATTCAAGCGTATTTGAAGATTAGTGATCTTTGGATATTCACCTCATTGTATATTTACCATATCCTTGTCCATATTTTCACTCTTTATAAAAATCCAAAATAATCGTGAAGTTAATTCGTTTGACTGATCGAATTGCCAAAAAGATTTCCTTCTTATTTTGTTTGTACAAAATGTTTCCCAAAAATCAATATCTTCTTCATCCCTCTTATCAGTTTGATTCTTATCCCTTACCCTTCTAGCCANTATCCAAAATTATCAAGAAATTTTAGTTGACGAAATGTCAAGTAAAAGTGTCAAGTAATTCCTTTCGTGCGAGTACTCTCCAACGTATTTTTGATTAAATATAAATCTAATATATGTACACATATATTTCTTTGTTCTTTCCAGAAACAACGCCGCAAAAATTCCAGTTTTTTGGAGGGCGGCCCCCTTAAAATTAAAGGGGCCGGCCAGCCAAATAAAGGGCGGCCCCCTTAATGTTTAAGGGGGCCGGTCATCTGATTCTCTCTCCCCGATTTTCCCTCTTATTCCCTCTTCCAAACACTCAATTTTTCACATATACCTCCCTTTTGCTGCTGCTGTTCGAACCAAAACACCCAAAAACATCAAAAACATCAAAAACCCATTTCCAAATCACATAATTCGGATTGTTTCACAAAGGGCAAATACTCATAACACAATTAGCATCAAGTATTGCAAGTTTTTCTTAACACATTTCTTCTAATTCCATCAAATTTGGTCATAATCAAGATTATGCATTTTATTTCAATTTCCTCAATTTCAATTTTTCTTTCGAATTGAGTCTAGGATTTCTATAACTAAATGCTTCCCTTAGGATTAGGATGCATAATTAACACTAGAAACTAATAATCACAAAACCTCTTGTTGAAAATTTTTGAAAAAGTTCATACACTCCATTCCGAAATTTTTCTTAAACACATTGTTGAATAATGCTATAAAAACTTGAAAAAACTAATCACATTATGTTTTCATAACTTGTAAATCATGAAAATATACTTTTCGACTCATTAAAAATAATTTTGTATACGATAAGAGGGTGTTTGGATTATGTCCAAAAGTTATCAAAATTAAGACGATATAATTTCTACAACACTTTGTCAAGATTGCAAACATAAAACTAATAATTTAGAGTTGTCAAGATATATAATTCATATGTATATTGACATTTTGGTAGTAAAATTTTCTAGATAAGGAAGCGTTTGGTTTAACTAGAAAAGTGGTATTTTTGAATCAAAATATAAACCATCTTTTTCGAAACAAATCACTTGCATAAGAAACTCGTAAGAAATAGCTAGTTATACAATCTAATGTACATCTAGCAAAGTTTCATGACATATTAAGATGTTTAAAGGGACTTTTGGATTATACCATAACTACTTGCTAAACATCGTAAAATATATCTAGAACGAGTTAAAAATAAAAGTAAGGAACATAGTAAACTACTTCTTAGGATTAAGGTCGTAGAGTCGAAGTATGTTTACGTTCCAACATATGTCATAACAATACATGCATCATTATTTTTTTTCTTTATATTTATTGTGGTTTTGTTTTATTGTTGTCGTGTTTAGGTAAAAATGCCCAAAGCGATTACCGAAGACATCTCCCTTACCAAAAACTACATCCCAAAAGTCTCTCAACTCCCTACTACATCCTCTTCTATTGCACGTATCTATCGTCAAATCGAGGATAGAAACGTTCATGAAGGTCGTGTAGTAGATCAAGCCTACTATCAATCCGACTTCATTGATCGTTTGTTCACAAGCATCAACTTCGATTGTCTTTATGAAATCAATGAACCCATCATTCCTCGCTTCATTGTCGACTTCTATAGCCAAGTCACGGTTCAAACCGATGAATTTGGTGTCGTCCTCATCTCCTTCATGATTCAACATGAATTCATCACTCTAACTCTTGATCAATTCGGTCAAATTCTTCAAATTCCTTTTAGAGGTCAAGCCGTTTTCACCAATGAATGGGATCTTGACTCCCTTCATCGTTGTCGACCAACCTTTGGTCCTTACTTCTCCGACATTCCTTCTCCCGGCGATATTCGTCAACTTCTCGGGTTGGAACGTGTCACTACCACCCGCAAAATCAAATCCAAAAATGTCGATATTTCTGAAAATCAAATTCTTCTAAAAGAATTAAGCCCCAACATGAAGCGTTGGGAAGAACTCATTCGCGAGAATGCGTTCGGTACCGAAGGCCACCGTGACCATCTCCCGGCATGCCTCGCTCACATGTTGTATTGTATCGTTGCCGAACAACCTTATAATTTGGCTTACTTCTTCATCAAGCGAATTGAGTGTGCAAGAAAAACTCCAAAAGCAAATATTCCGTATGGAATGTTCCTTACTCGTCTCTACCACCATGTCATAGATAACTATTCCGATCTTGATGATAGTATCTATGAGTCCATCTATCCAACCTTGCGTCCTCTAGCTCTCAAACAAACCCGACGAACTCGTAGTGACAAGGGAAAATCTCATCATCATAGCTTTCATGGTTCATCATCTCGTCTAGAGGATGACGATGAGGAGGAAAGCACTCAAGGTGTTAGTACCCCGTCATTCACTACGTTCGTTAATGACTTAGAGGATCTTGACTATCCCGAATATCATCCTCCATCTCCTCGCTCACAAACCAACCAAATACTCCATGAACGACAAACCGTGATGCTTAACCGACAAAAAAGTTTACATGAAGAGGTGCGAGGAGGCTTCAAAGCTATTGCCAAGACATTGAAAGGAGTGTTCGGAAAGAAGAAGAAGTGATGGAGATTTGCTTGATTTTGTTTGTTAAACAATGTTTATTATGTGATATTTGCTTATGAATATTTGACATTTGTGTGCTATATTTCCGATATGTATTCGGAAATACTTATGACTTGCTTGGATAATGATTGTTTAGGATGTTAACTATTTTCTTTATGCCTAATACATGCTACATTGCATTATTTTCACTTGATCTATATATATGTTTGCATGTTTAGTCTATGTTTATATATATATACTTGCATGTATGCTTTCTAATAGACCAAAACCAATATGAAATGTTCAAATAGAGCTTGCTGCAAACACAAAACAGAAACAAACATTTTCCAGAAAATTTTTTGAAAATTTTGAAATTCTGGTCGTCAGATGGGCGGCCCCCTTAAATTTAAAGGGGCGGCCCCTTTAAAAATTAAGGGGGGCGGCCAATATTTAAGGGGGCCGGCCACCCAAACAGTAAAATACACTGTTTTCTTTTGCATCTTGTGACTTCTTTTGCTAGTCCCAGCTACCATTTCCCTTAAAAACCAAACTGAATTTGGAATCTAACCATGCATTTTCAAATTAATTCCATATCTAAACATGTTTTCATCCTATATAATCCCCATGCATGTTTAATTCACACTCCATCATTATACATCTTCATCAAACTTAACCAACTCACCATGTCATCACCAAGAACCACCATCTCCAACAAAGCCAAGAAACAAAAACTTGTCATCATACCACCAAAACAACTCTTCATTGACCTTACAAATGAAGATAACACTACTCCATCACCACCACCTCAATGTTCATCTCCTAGGGCCCCAAATGCACCCTCCAAAACACCATCAACTCATGGAACTTCTACCTCCTCCATGCCTTCATCTTCATCAATCAATGACTACATCAATGCCCATTTATTACCTCCACCAAGAGTTCCACCACAACCACCTTCCATTGAAAATACATCCCTAGAAATCACACTTTCATTATCACCCATCACACCCTTTGATGCAAACTTCTCATCATCACCAATTAACCCACCAAACTTCAACCCCATCCCATGGAGCTTACTTGAAGCCCATGGTGATACATGCCTTTGTTGCATCCATAACCGCACCATCATCTTTGGCCTAAGAGATGAATTACAATATATGTTTCATATATTGAAAACTTTGTCAAGCAACTCATTCGAACTACCTCAACCACACCTCCACCACCACCAACAACAAACACACCTCCACCTCCACCATCATCTCCAACTTCCCCATCACTTCCACCAAATTAAACATGCTTCATCCCTTGAAAATAAAATATTTCAACCATTTTGGTGGCAAGCTCTAGGAAGACACTCATATTGGAGCCTTGGTTGTTTGTTTTTCATTATGTATGCTTGTAAGCCTTTAAGGCATTAGTTGATTGCACATCTAGTTTATGTGCATCTTGGATGTGTTTGTTTCATTGTAATTTCTTGCTTAACTAGTAGCAATGACTATCTCTAGCTTTAATTCAACTCCTTACATGATATATATATATATATATATATATATA
>LBNU01032043.1:89657-107506 GCA_014162995.1 Artemisia annua | reverse complement strand
ATTACTTAAAAGTACAATAATTTATTCACATTGTACAGCCAATTAAAAACATATCTATCAAATTAAATACAATCAATTAAAACAAAAACCGGGTTGACCCGGGACACTTCAAACCCGGACGGGTTGAACCAGTTTAATTTGAACCGTTTTCGACCCAACCTAGCAAGTTGACCCGGTTTAAATCGATCCATTTTTTGCTTGGAACGGTTTAACCGGTTGAACCACCCGGGTTGAACCAGGTTTCAAAACATTATGTTAAATTTCCAAATCTTCGAACGTTTATTGTTTTTCGTTTATAACCTATAAACTTTTTTTATCAATAAACTATGTGTCGCTATAAAATCCCGTTGCTATGCACGGATACTCGTCTAGTCTCTAAAATGAGTATAGTACCTCTTTATTTTTTATTTTTATTTTAAAATCTGGTTTTTATTAAAAGGAAAAAACACGAGGCAGAAAGCTACAAAAAGAAACTGTTTTGCTCTAATAAAAAAATAGGTAAAACTGCTATAGAAAAAAGAGAAGAAAAAAAAAAAAAAAAAAAAAAAAACTTTGTTTTCCTCTTAATAAAATATGAGTAAAAGTGGGTAGAAAGAGTATGGGGTACTCTTTCCTGAGCAATTATGGGCACAGTCACATCAGTTTGGATTTGGAGGCATTAAATGTAGAAGTTTGACTTTATTCCCTCACCCTCGTACCTTCATAAAAAGAACTAATTGTAGAAGTTTTAAACAAGTAACTGCTGTTTGAACCAAAACATAAAAAAAGGGTTTTGTTCTTATCAGCCACACATTCACGGCAAACAACCATGTCAAAGAGGCAAAGAACAACGTCCCACCGAACACCATCCAACAACAAGATCATCTACACGTACGGGGCCGACAGCATGACATCAAGTATTCTATGTACCATGAATATACAAGATTCTGTTGCAGCTGTAGAATCTATTTTAGGGTACACGTTTAAGGACAAAACTTTGTTAGAAGAAGCTTTGACACATTCTTCATATACGGAGAGTCAGTCGTATCAAAGGTTGGAGTTTCTTGGTGATGCTGCTCTTGGGAATGCCATATCGAGTTTTCTTTATATGGCTTACCCTGATCTTGACCCTGGCCGATTGTCGCTTCTTCGTGCTGCGAATATTAGTACCGAGAAACTTGCCAGAGTGGCTGTGCAACATGGGTTGCATAAGTATGTCAGGAATAATGCAGCAGATATGCTTAGTGATAAGGTATGTTACATTTTGTATTATTTGTTTAGAATAGATCGATGTGCATTTATCTATGTGGTTATTTGGGGATCTGTTAATTATTATATAGTTTAGACTAGTTACTTAATCAGACTAAAAAAACAAACCCCAAGGCGTAGGCTAGTGGTAGAAAACGGGGATTTCAATCTCCCTAGTTGGTTCTGGAGGAGAAGATTTGACGTAACATGTTCATATCTCCCAATATGATTCCTGAGCAATCCTGAGTCAGTTTGGACCATAATTAGCCGAGCATTGCCTTCCACATATTGTCCTCGGGAGCTAGGGTGTGGATGAAATGTTGTGTGTAGCTTAGATCAAACACATGCCTCATGACAATCAAAAATTTCTTTAAACTTTGACATCTCGTAAAAAAGTACACCTGTTTTAAGAAAGTTATAAGGGCATTTTTGTGATTCGACATGTTTTTGGCGGAAGGTAGTATGATACATACTTTACTGGCTTATAAGTTATAAAGAGGGTACATTGGAGGCTTTATCACAAAATGTTAAATACTTAGGTGGTTTCTAACGTACGTTATCCATATTGTTTATTATTCCTAGTCAATGAAATTGGAAGATTTTGGTAGGTTAGAGAATTTGTGGATGTTGTTGAGGGAGAACAAGAGATGGTTGTGCACGGTGGACAAATAAAAGCCCCAAAAGTTTTAGCCGATATCGTAGAATCAGTGGCTGCAGCTGTTTATGTTGATTCTGGGTTCAATTTGCATAAAATGTGGGAGGTGAGTGCTTAATTCGACAATTTTGTAACTGTTTTACATATTGACAGGCCGGTGAGTACATAACAATTATTGAATTATTCTATTCTGTCTTTTAGGTAATCAGAGAGTTACTTGAACCAATAATAATGCTAAACGTCCTCGAGAAAAAACCGCAGCCTATTACAATGCTGTTTGAGTTATGTCAGAAAGATGCGAAGCATCTTGAAATAAAGCATTGCAGGAAAGGTGAGATCATGTCTTTGAAAAGCAACCTTACATTTGAATCTTTATGTTTATCTCTTAGTCATTGTGTGTGTAGAATGCACTATGTGTTAAACGCTCATTTTGTTCTTTAAAAAAAAATCCTATCATTTTGTTGAATAATTTGTTGCTATTTATGTTCAGTATTTACGTATTTGGCACTCTGGAAGTGATTTGCAGACTTTTTCAGTAGTAGGGGGTTACTATTAAACAAGCTCCCTTTTATAATGTTGGCAGACTTTATGTAACTTCCTATTACTTAACATACACGTATATTCATTTTCCGTAGAAACGAATATGTGGTAATTTTGTTTCAATAAACGCATCTTTTCCTTAACAGAAGAGAAAATAAGAATCTGCCGACAATAGAAATAACGTGACTTCCAAGGCTAACTCAGCTCTCACAATCAGAATCTATTGTATCAGCAGTGTTAATTTAGATTTTATTTTGTTGGTATTGTTTAAACTTACGTGGGACTTCCAAATTCTTATAGTCGCTACGTAAATTTCTTAAATCAGAGAATAAATATATTTGCCCCAAAACGTTTGCCTTCCCTGTTCCAGTTTAAGTAAGTGTGTCTTTTGACATGTATTTATGTATTGATAGCAATGTATTTGTATCTGTTGAGATGGAGAATTGCAGCTATGAATATGGCCATATCTAACCTATTTAAATGATTAAATCTCCAGGTAATAGAAACAGTGCAAGCGTTTTCGTGGATGGGATATTTATTGCCTCTGGCTCTTCAGAGACCAAAGAGAATGCAAAGCTTCATGCAGCCGAAGCCGCTTTGTCTAAGTTAACAAGGTCCAACAGCATCAGCGCAATAGTCCCATATGGTAATGGTGGTTTAAATAAAGCAACTGAAATTGAAGGTGCCAAACAGAAATTACATGAGCTTTGCAACAAGAAACGATGGCCAAAAGCCACTTACAAGTATGAGAAGTGCATTTTGATCTTGCCATAGAGTACAATACTTACAACTTACCGCATTCTTTAGTCTCATTGTTTCGGTTTGACTTGCAGAGTTAAGAGCGAGCAGGGTCCCGCCCACGATAGAAGATACACATCATCAGTTGAAATTGATGTTTCCAATAATGCTTTTATAGTGACGGGAGAAGAGAGGTCAAGAGTAAAGGATGCTGAGAATTCTGCAGCCTCGGTGATGTTCTGTGCTTTGCAAAGATATGGATTAATATGACTGTTATGTTTCGAGATTAAATATCTATGACATTGCTACATATGCAACAATTGAGTTTTACAAACTAAGGGTGTGTTTCTTTTTTAGTTATGGGGAAGGAATAGTAGGACCCACTTATTTGATACTCCGTAGTATTTACTTTTTAAATGAGACTCACTATTTCTCTTTAGTTCTGTTGGTCTATATCCACAAGGATTAAATTGGATTAAATTATAGTCCTCCCAATTAAAAAGCTCATATTGATATATGCCAAATTAAAGTTAACAGTTTTCAACTTGGTCCAAAACTTGGGTTGAAACCCGCAGAAGCCTTTGATGCAACCTGTGCTATGATTTTTTTTTTTTTTGGTGTCACTTATACTAATAAAAATAGTGAAAATTAGTGGATGCGTTAATTACATAAACAAAGTAAAATAATGATTTTAATCTTCATAATTAATTCGTATAGGATGTTGTATGCATTTAAAATAGACTTCGGACAACTTTCAACCCATTTGACCCGCTCTCCTTTTGACTGATCTTTTTTCGACCCATTTGAGATAAAAGACAACCCAAATAGATCTTTTAGTAAGGAAATGAGTCAAAATTTTCCACCTACAAAAATTTAGATACGAAACAATCAGTAATAAAGAAATGTTATGTCTGAAAAGTTAATACATGATCACTATCTCAGAACTTGATGTTCACATCAAAATGTCTCATGAAATCTAGCAATTCAGTTATCCACTAACCTTTTTTTTTTTTTTTTTTTTTTTTAACGGCGGGTTAGTTTTTAGATTTTTTTTTTGTTGGCTCGAGTTAGTGTCGCATCCTCGGGCAGAGATACCAACCGCGAGCCTCTCCTTAGGGGATAACCCCACTCCTATTCCCGATTCGCCTGATATCATTAGAGCTTGCGGTTCCCAAGTGAGGACTTCCCGGTCGGTCACCCAAACCGGTACTACTCTCACTTGGGCTTACTTAACTACTTAAGCCTTTACCACTAGACCACAAGCCCCATGATAGTTATCCACTAACCTTGACTTCCGAGTAAACGATTATGTTTTGTGCTTTTAGAGAATTTGGTAGAAAATAGAGTACTTGGATTGGGAAATTTGTAAAAGTAGAGAACTAGTAGGGTTAATTTTCCCTTATAAAAACACTCAAATAACTCACATATTTATTGACATCAATGTTACATGTGCATTACTTGAACAAGTACAAATCAAAAAGTTTAATCTTAATCAGTGAAAACTACTACTACACATAATATCTTTCTACAATTTTCTTGTTGACGGAAGGTGTCCTAAATGCACGAGGGCGTCAGCAAGGGTTGCCCTAAACTTTAAAAGATCAATTGTCATATTCTGCTCGTCAACATAAATGGCCCTTACAGCTTGATAACCTCGGGAATTTAGAGATTGAGGATCCGCAATTACAGGATCATGTGATCCATATGATACCATCAACGAGCTATCTTCCGCTACAGTTTTGTACACCAGATACTTCAGCCCCATGCTTGGCGCGGGCCGCGGGCTGACCAAAGTATGTATCAGTTGCCCATGTCAATGGATAAGGTACAGCTTGCACAAGCACTGCTCCTTGAGGTAAGAAAATCGCGTTTGTTAAGCCACTTGCGAAAATTTATCCAAATTCAAACATCTATTTTGTATCTGTCACAATATAACTTGAAACCCCATTTTTTCCATCAACTGCACCATCTCATCTTCATTTAAAAACGTTCTTGAACTCTTTCAAGAAATGAGAAGCAAGACTGGCTTCTTCATCTCATGTGCGTTTTTGAACTTTAAACCATACGTCTCTCTAAGAAACTGTTTAAAATCTAGCATTGCGTATCCACCTGGAACTCAATTGGGATCCAAAGCCCGACCACTGCTCCTTGAAAACAATGTGCACTTGTAGTATTTAAAGCACCGCCTATCACTTGATAACTAGACAGTTATATGAGAATACGGTTATATTTTTTAACGAGCCACAGTTGGTAATCGGTAATAATGAACTGTACACTGCTATGATCTTAGACATACAAGAATACCTTGGTGCATGTTAGCTGGCCATCAGAAGGCTGTAAGCCATGTAAAGTTTGTGGATTCGGAGTACCTCGTTTCTGCTTTCACTGATAACACATTAAAGCTTTGGGACCTAAAACAAACTAGAGTAAATTACACTGTTCATCCCTATACTTTCCCCGGATTTCACACGACATCCAAAAACGCGGATATTTTCCTTTTTCATCCAAAATCAAGTTTTTATTACGCGCCGAGTCCAAAATCCTGACGGTTGTTAAATTTCTCGTTAACTTGGTCCTCATGTGCATGGCACGCGAGGGCAATTTCGTCAGCATCTATTTTTTTGTCCCCTTCCCCTGTGCATGTGATTGTGCATGTCACTGTAACACTTGTACTTTTTATATTATTTTTCACCATTAGTCCATTTTGTCTTTTTTTTTGTACTTTTTTTTTGTATTGTACTTTATGTATCTCACGTGTGTATATATTGTGTCGCCATTTTCGTATAATTGAGTTGGAAATAAACCAAGACACACACACACGCATAACTACATCATGAATTCACCCTCAAATGACGACTGGGTAGAATTACTTGATATCGATGATTCAGATCTACAATTAACTGCTTCCCTGCCTCCCCTCAACACGCAGGTACATGGGGACATAAGCACCACCCAAAACGTCGATGTTGCTAATTTAGAGGAAATTAAGCATGTTAGGATAATACCCGGACCTGCGGGTATTATTCAAGCAGCCAAACTCCGTAAACAATCGGATATTCACGAAGGTGGGGTTGAGTCTGTATTGTCGACACAAGAATATATTAAGAAAATTGTTGAGGATGTGGGCGTGGATGAGGATTTTAATCGTGGTCCATGGCTTAGCGCTATTGAGTATGTGACAAATAATGGTGGCATTGTCAGTGGGTGTTCAGGAGATATAAAGAAGAATCTCAATAATAAGGGTAAACTTGAACAAGTTATTGCAATAGTCAAGTCTTGTACTCCGAATGTGCTTGGAGATCTTACGGTTACTCTTAAAGACCTCTCAGGTACGATAGGTGGTACAATACATCACAAAATCTTTGATGAGGGGGGTCCAAGTTATGGAAAGGTTATTACCGTTGGAGCTGTTTTGATTATTGCTAATGTTTCAGTTTTTTCGCCTAAATCATCAAGCCATTACCTTAACATTACAATGAGAAACGTGCTTAAGGTTTTCCATAAAGATACATTTGTTGGTAATGGCAGTGGTAACCCTAACGAAATGATAGAAAACCTTACTTGATCTTGGGACCAACGGTGTAATTTACAATTTTGATTGTGGTGACTATATTACATGATGTTGTTCATTTATGCTTTTTTTTATTGTTTTGTAATATTATTTTATGCTTTTGTAATTGAATTTTTACTAATTAAAAAATAGCTACAGGAAAAAAAATGACATTTTCGTGATTGTTTTTGTAAATTTTATGACTTCATTACTATTTTAATGAAATAAGATAAAGAAAAATATCATAAGAAATGTGAACATAAAATTAACAGAAAAGTTTAGGTTAATGTAACAAAGTATAGAGAAAATGTAAAAACTTGGAAAGAGTCCCCAATAAGCTGCTAAATAGCTTAAACCGTTTACTAACCTTATACTTTGAAGAAGGTTGTATAAACATTAAATTATGCAACATATGTATGAGAAGTCCCTAGGGCGCAGCGGTAGTGTTTGTGTGTGTGGTGAGCTGGGTAGCCGGGGTTCAAATCCCAGCATGAGTATATTTCCAATTTTTGATAATTCGATTATGTTTTTGCAAAATTGTCAAACAGATTTACACTAGAAGCTTTTGGGAAGATATTTTCCATTACTGAATAACTTTTGTTGCATACGTTTCAATTTTTACTACAACTTTCATTTGCATGAGATGATATGAAAATCTTGATTTATTGTTTCTTATTAACTTATCAATACTTAGTGTGCTTTAGATTGACGTGTTTGTTTTTGTTGGAAATGAATACAGATCAATATAGTATCAATATAGAAAAAGATTAAAGAATATAAATCAAATTAGACAAAAAATTAATAGAAAATAAACTGATCATTCCATTATCACTTGACAAAAGCAACATTACATTTTACATTAAAATGATCAAGCAAAAGGAAAAACATAAAAACTAGAAATAAACTACAAATTAAACTTTGGGGATTTCTTCACATCCTCATATGACAAGTGTAGGTTGTCATAATCATAATAGAAGTCATCATCGGATGACTCTTCCTTTTCATCCTCCACAAGTTTTTGTTTTATGTTTGCCAAAAGCATCTTCTATTTAGTTATGGCTTTTCGCTTAGCAGCTCTGTCCTTACGAGCTTTTTCCCTTGCAGCTTTGGCTTTTGCTTCTCTAGCTTCAAACTCTTTAAACCTTTGCTTATGTATGTTGGAACTGTGCTCACAATACATTCGCAGTTGTTCTTCAAAGGTTTCTTCTTGCACATTCACTCTTGGGTTTGCTGCCATTGTTGGTTTTTGCTAATGTAAAGATGAAGTAGGGTGGAATGATTTTTGTGTCTACGAGTGGTACAATTTATAGCGAAGAAGCGTTAGGTAATTGAAGGGGTTTTATATCTTGGAAAAGACACACGGTTGAGTGACATATTGACTGATAAGGCGAAAAGTGTACCATTTTTCGGGGGTCATTTAAGCCCTAAATCGTATTTATCTGATCAATTATTGCCCTAAATCGTTCCTTTTGTCATTTTAGGTACTTTGGAGAGAAATTTTGGAAAAGGAAGCATTTTGGACGTTTTTGGAGCATAAAAGTGAAGAATTCGATGCTAAAGTCTGCTGGAATAGTACCCTTGACGGCGTCAAGCTTGGATGTGACGCCGTCAAGCCTTGATAGGCCAGAATGGATTTTGGGAGATTAAAGGGGGGCGGCGTCAAGAAGGCCATCAAGAAACCCTAAGCACGGCGAGGTGACGGCGTCAAGGCTACAACGTGACGCCGTCAGATCTGTTTTCCTATATATATTTTCATAATTTTTAGTCGTTGGGGTGGAACTTTTTAGGGAGAAACCCTAGACGAATTTTAGCAGCTTTTTCAAGGTTTTTTACCTTGAGATCTTCCATGTTACATTGAAGATAAGTAATCAATTAATCATTCAATATGTCTATGTGTTGTTTGATTCTATCTTGTTCTTGTCTTTTGTTTAACATGCTAGGCTAGGTTTTCTTTGTGTTTGCTTAGATCTAATGAAAACTAACTATTGATTATTGATTGAATGGTGTGTTATTGATTGTATTGGATGAATGTTTATCGATGTTAGGCTTAAGAAAACTGGCAGACTTCCAATTGGTAACATGCTTGAACGTCTTAAGAAACATGAACCAAGGTGTACTAAGGTTATTTGATTGTATTTAATGCATGAGCGAATTCAAGTGATCCCATGTTAGGAGCTTCTTAGTCGGCTCGACATAGGAGTGAAGTAGGAGCTTATAGAGTTGGGGAAGTCCGTACACACCCCCACGACCGATATTAAGGAATACAATCCGTCATCCACGCAATTAATACACACTAATCATTCGGTAAAAGATAGTTAGGGAGTAAGGAAATCTAAGTAAACACACTTCTCTCCATATAGTTTTCACAAACATTTATTTTCTTGTTATTTTATTTTATTTGCATTAGTAGTTATTTGGGTTAGTTGACTAGCAACTAATTCTGCCCACTCCTTCAAACCCGAGATTTTTACTTGCTTTCATAAAAATATAAAAAATACAAAAAGAATCTTCCCTCACCCTTAGACCTATTAGAGTAGTTTTTCAATCCTAACGACACTATTCCCCTAGAGAACGATCAATCCCCCGGTACTTGCCACTACACTATACTACATCGGTCAGGTACACTGCCTGGTGGGGATTGCAAGCTTCTCAATCTTGAGAAGTAAAACCCTAGTGCGTGGTCGCAATCCCGCGCATCAATGTTTTTGGCGCCGTTGCCAGGGAATAGTTATTGTTTAGGTTGAATTTTTATTTTATTAGGTCTACTCACTAGATTCCTTTCTAGTGAGATTTTTATTTTATTTTTCTAGGTTTTCTTTAGTCTATCTTACTTCTTCGTGCTTTTGTTCGTAACCTCTTTGTAACCACTTCATGAGTAATATTGATCGTTTGATCCTTGTTATTCGTGTGTTTCGCCGTAGGAACTTTCAACTACCCATCCCTGCTCCCATTATAGAAAACAACAACCTTTCGCCCGACCACCATTTTGGTAACAATTCTGAGATGGATGAATCTGACCACGACACCGACCATGAAAATGGACCTTTTTATTTTTCAGATTCCGATGAGGACCTAGGTGATGGTGAGGTTGTTAATGATGTTAGGAGAGAGGAAGAGG
Source organism: Artemisia annua (assembly GCA_014162995.1). NCBI lineage: Eukaryota > Viridiplantae > Streptophyta > Magnoliopsida > Asterales > Asteraceae > Artemisia > Artemisia annua. The sequence goes on along the minus strand of LBNU01032043.1, from coordinate 97,678 downwards.
CTTATCCTATTAGGAATGTCGACCCTAGAACAAAAATTGAAAAAGACAGCCTCTTTAACATGCAATTCCCTTGTAAGATTGGATTTAGGAGCTTTGACGCTTACGTTAACTCGTCCATACCCATGAGCATAATCTCACGCGCTAAATATAATAGAATCATGGTGAATGAGTTAGAAACCAAGGAGATAATATTGTTGCTAAAACTAAAACATTGCACGTGTTTGTTGGGAGTTTTGTTTATTTAGTTGACTTTATGGTTATGGAGAATTTAGGCGAGTTTGTTGATAGTAACTTAACCCAAGTTGTGTTTGGAAAACCCTTCAAAAGGTTAACCAATTTAGACGAAAAACTCATGAAAGAGTTAATTACATTTTCAGACAGGGATGAAGATTTTGTGTATCAAATGCCCCGTGCACACCCTAGGTATAAGAATTTTTCTATTGAGGGATGTAATAGGCTTCCCCCTCTAGATATGTTAAGTGAGAAGGACATAAGAAAAGGGCTCAAATATCCTCATGAAAAGAATAAGAGGTATTATCGCAGATGTTTAGAGCTAAGTGATGACTATAAGAGAGATGAAGCAACAATTAGGTGGCTCACACTTGGATACGTGAGCATTAGTGACACTAGGTGAGAGTGACTTTGAGTCTAGCTACAAGACTCGTTAATAAAGAAAAGCGCTTCTTGGGAGGCAACCCAAGCTTTGTGTGTTTATTTGTTTGTTTGTTTGATTTTATATGCTTCCGTATGTATGTTTTATTTTTATCGTTATTGATTCATGCTTCGAAACTAACTTGTGAAAATGCTTTATTTTGTTTTTAACTTCGTCTTAACTACATATAAAGGTATTTTGCAAAAGATAAGTTTAAGGGAAATCCAAATCGGTTTAAAAGAACAAATGAACATGAATCATAACAATATTAAATTGACATACATATTAGTAATTGTTTGAGTCAAATGCCTGTATCGAGTCATAATGATATTTTGCAGGATTTCCAGGAATTAAGAATTGAGTTTTACCAGAAATTTTCCAAAAACTTAACATGAAAATCTGTCAGATCACCTCTGACGGCGTCAGGCCCCAGTCTAACGGCGTCAGGAACTGTTTTCTGGAATTTTTGAAAGTTTTGTTTTTCTTCCGGAATCATAAAATGCTTTATAAAATCTCTAACTTATAAACTTCAGGAATCTGCAAAATATTCATTCCACAAGCATTATATCCCTATACAGATTTATCTCGCCGATGTTATGCAGGTTTACGTGTTTGTTTTCTCAGGTTTAACAGGTTATTTTTGACAAGAAGATGATTTATATTTCGGAAGGGAAGCTTTGAGCATTCATTTTCTTGGAAGAAGATCTAACCATGTTACCACTTTATCCACCGAGCGAATCAGGGGAGTATTTGATTTCATTCTTTACCTTATTTACTTTTACATCTTGTTATTTGAACATTGGGGACAATGTTCATCTTAAGTGTAAGGGGGGGGGTAAATTACGATACATTAGAGAATGCAATTACACTCGATTTTTGTTTGTTTAATGGTAAATGTGTAATAAAACTGAGAGAAATACCTGTAAGGGTAATTTTAGTGCCAAATTTAAAATTTTTGACAACATATAGGAGTGAAAATTTGGTCTTAATGAGCGTCTCATGGATAGGAGTTATATGACTAGCACAAAACCGTACCACTAAAAAATTTTCCACCCCAAATATGTGAGGTTCGCCCCTAGAATTGGTAGGAAAAGCATTTATGCTATGATGTGTGTACCGGTAGCACTTAGATTCTAGAACTTGCGATAGGACCATCCCGAATCCACAAGTGAGACTACATTCGTGTAGTTAGATTTACTACATGATAAGAGGCATTGGGATTAACCCATGTTTTGCACCTGTATTATAATTACATTGACTTCATTGGTCAAGTAATTCTCCCACACCTTTGCGTTGTACCCATCTTTGGTACACGATACCCCTAGTACACCCTCCAGAGCCTATCCTTTTCGTTTCTAACTTTAAGCATTTTACTTAAAGGAAGAATTTGTTACACTCCACTTAAATGTACACCCAAATCGCCTTACCCTACCTTGTATGCACTCACCTTTAGTGCATTATTGTGACAACATTTGTTAAACCCTTAGTTAATTATCTAATTGATTACATGGTTGCTAAGTCGAGTCATATCCTTGTACATATTGTTTTGGGACGATTGGGACTCATGGGTAAAGTACTAGTGTAATGGAGTAATGGGGAAGAACAACATTATTAACTCATATGTGCTAAATATTTTAAAAGTACTCCAAGTGTTTCAATTATCTTAATTCGAGTCATTAGATTAGTTATTTGTAAAGTATGTAAAAGTTCAAGTGTAAGGGGAGAACCGAGGCCTCTATGATGTATTATTTTGGATGGTAGGGTAAGAGTGTATGAAAAAAAAAATCAAGAAAAATACAAAAAAATGAGAAAAAGAAAAGTAGAAAAAAACATACGGACTACCATCCCGTTTCTTTCTTTGTTATTTTTATTAGTTTTTTATTAGCTTAAGTCGAGTCTAGTCTTGGCTTAGCAACGCCATATTGTACATGTGATTAATCAAGATCTTTAACTCGCCACCAGTAAAATATCCCTTATCCAACAAAACCGTGTTTATCATATCCCTACACCTCATTACAACCCTTTTGTTAAAGCCCTCTTTGATAGTTTATCTTAGGTGCTTACGCCTAGTGGAGAAGGTTTTTGATCCTTTCCCAAGCTTATGGTAATCTATTTGCTATGACAGGTAGTGAGAGATATTGTTCATTTTCATTTATGAGATATAATTCTATGACACCTGAGAGATGTGAGTATCTAAACACTACTTGTGAGGTGCTAGTGTGTAATCTCCGTGCTTATTATGATTAAAGTGGAACGATTATTTGTTGTGATTACTTTTATATTAGTGTTAAATGACCTAACTTATATTTTGATTAGAATAAAAGCGCATTTGCTTGAGGACAAGCAAATCTCAAGTGTAAGGGTATTTGATAAGGCGAAAAGTGTACCGCTTTTCGGGGGTCATTTAAGTCCTAAATCGTATTTATTTGATCGATTATTGCCTTAAATCGTTCCTTTTGTCATTTTAGGTACTTTGGAGAGAAATTCTGGAAAAGGAAGCATTTTGGACGTTTTTGGAGCATAAAAGTGAAGAATTCGACAAAGTGCTAAAGTCTGCTGGAATAGTACCCTTGACGGCGTCAAGCTTGGATGTGACGCCGTCAAGCCTTGATAAGCCAGAATGGATTTTGGGAGATTAAAGGGGGACGGCGTCAAGAAACCCTAAGCACGGCGAGGTGACGGCATCAAGGCTACAACGTGATGCCGTCAGATCTGTTTTCCTATATATATTCTCATAATTTTTAGTCATTGGGGTGGAACTTTTTAGGGAGAAACCCTAGACGAATTTTAGCAGCTTTTTCAAGGTTTTTTACCTTGAGATCTTCCATGTTACATTGAAGATAAGTAATCAATTAATCATTCAATATGTCTATGTGTTGTTTGATTCTATCTTGTTCTTGCCTTTTGTTTAACATGCTAGGCTAGGTTTTCTTTGTGTTTGCTTAGATCTAATGAAACCTAACTATTGATTATTGATTGAATGGTGTATTATTGATTGTATTGGATGAATGTTTATCGATGTTAGGCTTAAGAAAACTGGCAGACTTCCAATTGGTAACATGCTTGAACATCTTAAGAAACATGAACCAAGGTGTACTAAGGTTATTTGATTGTATTAAATGCATGAGCGAATTCTAGTGATCCCATGTTAGGAGCTTCTTAGCCGGCTCGACATAGGAGTGAAGTAGGAGCTTATAGAGTGTACACACCCTCACGACCGATATTAAGGAATACAATCCGTCATCCACGCAATTAATACGCACTAATCAATCGGTAAAAGATAGTTAGGGGGTAAGAAAATCTAAGTAAACACACTTCTCTCCATATAGTTTTCACAAACATTTATTTTCTTGTTATTTTAGTTTATTTGCATTAGTAGTTATTTGGGTTAGTAGACTAGCAACTAATTCCGCCCACTCCTTCAAACCCGAGATTTTTACTTGCTTTCATAAAAATATAAAAAATACAAAAAGAATCTTCCCTCACCCTTAGACCTATTAGAGTAGTTTTTCAATCCTAACGACACTATTCCCCTAGAGAACGATCAATCCCCCGGTACTTGCCACTACACTATACTACATCGGTCAGGTACACTGCCTGGTGGGGATTGCAAGCTTCTCAAGATCCCTTGAGAAGTAAAACCCTAGTGCGTGGTCGCAATCCCGCGCATCATTGACTAAAATAGTATAGGGACTAACCGTGTAATTTACTAGGAACGTAGGTAAAACAAATGTTGATGACACTTTTTAATTTCCCAAACCATATTTATCACTTATCACTTATTAACCTACAAGTATCTACTCAACCAACAACACACACCCTCATCCAATTAACTCATTCAATGGCATCTTGTTCTTCAGAAAAAAGGGATTTTAGTAAGATGGTGGTAAATGATGATATGGTTAACTATGTCATGACCAAATATGGAAATAAATGGTATGATAACGAGGAGATGTTTGAGGTGATTCTAGAAGACTTGTGGAAAAGGGAGAACAATCAACATGATGCTCTTGGTAATGGTTAGTGTATTTGTGCTTTTACTCATTTATTTATTTATTTTTGTTAATTATGTGTGTATTTATTATGGAGACTTCATTTTTTTCACCTCCTTGTTGGTAATGGACTAGAAACTCTAGAAGCCATAGCTAGACTTAGCAAGAGGGTATCAAAGCTTGAAGTCATGTTTGGTAGTCTAAAGGAGGTAAAAGAGACTAAAATGGCCATGGAGGCAGAGGCAATTGCTAAACTTGATGAAGTTTTTGGAAGGTGCAAGAAGGCAAAGGAACCACAGAAACAAAATGAGGTGATAGTTATTGATTCTGATTCCAGCCTTGAGTTTTATGAGGATACCCTAAAAAAAACCTTCAAATTATGTGGTAAAGAAGAGACCTCCTAAAACATGGGGAAAAAAATTCCAATCAGTTGTTTCAAAAAAAATAAAGGTTCCACTTCTAAACCAAAGATGCTCTCATGGTATTTGCCAAATGAAGATTCATCAAGTTCTTCTGATGAGAGTAACGATGCAAAAGGCCATGTTCAAGTGAAGAAATGAGCCTTGTCAAAGAGTTCAAGTCCAAGACCCCCAAGAATAACCAATTGCGTTATAGGCCTTCCAGCTATTGGTCAGATAAGTGTTGGAAAAAGAAAAGCTAAAAAGGATCCTCAAGGGTTGAAGTTGGGCAAAAATAATGTTATGTATTTTTAATTGAACTCTAGTTGTTGATGATGTTTGTGGAACAATATTTTGTGTTTTTTTATTTCTACATTGTTAATGGTTAATGTATAATGTTTAATGAACATATATGTTTAATGTTACTGTTAGTTTAATGGGATACAATTAAGGTAAAGAACATGGAAAAATTTAAATAGAAAAGATAACAACTTAGTTTCACAATGCAACAAGTACATAAAAGAGTTCAAACATGAAGGTACATAAAATGATATAAACACAATATAACAAAGGTAATCATCACAAGGTTAGTACATCAATCCTCCATGGCTTGAAGTTTCTTGATGAAAGTGGTTAAATAATGAAGACGAGCAAGCTTCTGGGCAACACATAGCAGCAACCTTGACCCCTCCATAAGGTCTTCATGTTGCATCCTACGGAGATCACTAATGGATTGAAGAGATGATTCAGAACCACCAAGCTGCTGCAACTCCTTAATTAGTTTGGCTCTTAGATTAATCCGCTCACTAACCCCTGTGACTTTCCCATTAAGCACATGATGATCAACAAATGTGGCTTTAAACTCTCTTTGTTAGTGTATCAACATCATATCTTTCACTAATGTTGAGTTAGCCTTTTCTGCTAGTTCATCACAAATAGGTCAGCCTGTAGGCATGATTTAATTATTCTGTGGTATTTAAAATGTAGGTTTATTTTTCAAGGTAGTATATGCTTATTATCAAGGCAATGGTTAGTTAAATAGGAGATAAGGAATGAAGGTAAATGAGTATTTTGTGTCATCGAGACACTCAAACTGAAAAGTAAGTAATCATGGCATTTCCCAAGTAACCTATCATATCAAAATGGAACAACTTAATAAATTTTCAACATTGGTCCTTGAATTGTGTAAAACTTATCATTATATGAGTTACAAAAAACAACAAACAACTAAACATTGTTCATAAGAAAACCCAAATGCTTTGGTTTATCATTATAGTGTTGCCATATTATAGTAAGACCCTCATCTGTGTTCAAACCACTAAGACTTGTTTTCAAAGGTTGTACATCTTCATAACCGTAAACGTCTCTTCTTAACTCTTGGAGTGTTTCAGTTGATAATTGCATATTTGGTGGAGCATTTGGCCCATACCTCTCATATATCTCTGGAAAGATGACCTCTCTGAGTACCTTAACTAACCATTCCCAGTCATCATGGGTATGCTCTAACTTAAATCTTTTAGCAGTGGACATTATGGAAATTTAGTGTTTGATATATGGGGAAGAAAATGAGATGAAATGGGAAAAAGTAATGCAAATATATACACACGTGAGTAATGTATATGTGGTTGGGGTTATTTGCTGTATTTAATGCACTTTATCCCTACTTTTTTAAACCATAATTCAGGTTAAAAAACAAGTTGTAACTATTCCACATTGACACAAGACTCCAAGTCCATATCTACCTAGAAAACAGTTCCCTTGTCAACTATTTTAGGTTAATTTTGCATGGTTTGTCCAACATATAGTATACGTGACCTAATGTACATACCAGGCACACAAGACAATACAATGAAATAAAAACACAACAAAAAAACACAAGAACTAATACTTACCATACATTAATCTTCCATTTGGATAACAAAACAGAAGTAAAAAATAGTCCAAATAATAACAGATTCACAAAAACAACTAGGACTGATAAACATAAAACATGCAATATCAACAAAAGCTTGAAAAAAGGTACTGGTTAACCTAGACAAACAACCTACATTTGACGAACCATATACTTAAATGTTTCAATTTTCTCAATTGTTTCCCTAGCATGTTCAACCAGTTCCAAAAGCACCCTGCATTGATGGAGATCTCCCCTGATCAATAACCTCTGAAAGGCAATGCATAGACCTCCATTCTCAGTCTCAGGGAGCAGCTCCATCTCCTCAATCAACTCTTGTTGTTTTCCGGACTCTCTGAGCACCTCTTGACACTTGTTCAACAATTCTGTGCGTCGTTGTAATTGTGATCGAGGTAGAATAAGCGGTGAAGCTTTTACCACGAGGATCGTTGTCCCAACGAGGGTTGAAATTGATCTTGTCACTCGAGTCGTGAGTTATGTGAGATGAATTGGTTTAAAAGATGAGTTTTGGTTTTAGTTATACTACAAAAACTTGTTTAAAACTTAAATGAAAAGAAGAACGAGTTTAAAAGACATAAGTTGAACGAATAAAAGAAAACATAAATCCAAGTAAAACGTAGAAGAAGGGTAATAAGAAAGAAAGTAAGAAAATGTTTTTGGGTTTTGGAATTTAGTTAACGAAACGAAAAGTTAAACTAAAGATACGATAAAAGACTTAACGTAAAGATTTAATGTAATAAACTTAAGCTAAAAAGAAAAGATATTAACTAATTGAAATAAAAATAAGGTTTAATGAAAATTTGGATGGAGTACGTTTAGCAAGCTAAATAGAAATACAGCTCACTCGATTAACGATGAGTGTGAATAAAAGACCAAACCCGGCTTATAAAACAAATAACAGACTCGACACTAAGAAACTAAGAAACTAGAAACAAACAAATAAACTCACACACTATGCTACCATACTCGGAAAGACTTTTGAAAACTTCATACTCGCAAACACATATAGAGCCATACTCGCAAGGATTTAGAACTCATTACTCGCAAAAGACTCAAGACTCAAAACT
>LBNU01032043.1:60489-77647 GCA_014162995.1 Artemisia annua | reverse complement strand
TTTTACCATCGTGTCAACCACTATACCAAAATGGACATTGACCATGCCGCAGATGGGGACCTTTGGGGATTAAGTGCTGAAGAAGCATGGGAAGCCATAGAAAATTGTGCCCAACTCGCTAAAAAGATGGACAACCCAAAAAGCGTTGTTACGGATCAATTGATAGCAAGTTTGAGGGAACAAGCAAAGAGCGTGTTTGGGGATAAATTGTGGAAGGATGTGGTAAATAACATAAGCCCACCAAGTACCCCACAAGTCCTACCATCATTTGAGGCACACACACCGCCCATGACTTACCCGGAAGAAGTAGTTGAGACTTTAGGAATTCCGATAAAGGTAGAACCTTTGAACCAAACACAACTAGAGGATATAGGTTTAAATGCTTATAGTGATCACAACCTTACTCTTAGTTCTAGGGAATTTCCTAGTTTTGATGAACCGGAGCCTCAACCAAAACTGTTACCTAATCTTCCATCTTTAGATGTGAATTTAGGAATTGAAAAAGGCCCCGATCTACCCATCAAACCAAATAGTCCGGGTAATGTTAAGATTAAGGTAGTAGACTCTAGGCCATGTGGAGTGGAAGCTAATATAGGAGGGAACCATGACCTTACACACTTACATAACCCACTCATGATAGATCACAAGAAACATTAGGGTTTAAACCAGGTTTATTAGGTCAAGATGGATTCCCAATTAGGAGCCTTTCGAAGTTGATTGAAGATGATCCCTTTTTAGGAAAAAACTTTGATTTACCCATTGACCGAATTAAATTAGGTAAGGTTATGATGATAGGATCCCACATCTTTGAGCATATAATTCATCCACCACTCTTCCCTCGCGTGGCATACTTCCACCGAGATGGTGTGTATCGCTACTTTCACCCGCACTTAATCCTAAGTGTAGGGAAACCCTCTCCTATTTCCGTTAAATAAGGGTAGAGTCAGGCTCGTGAAAACCTATTATAGATTATACCGCCGATTTTATGCAAGGTTTACCTTTATCTTTTTCAGGTTAACAAGTTATTTTGGACAAGAAGGTGATTTATATTTTGGAATGGAAGCTTTGAACGTTCATCTTTCTTGGAAGAAGATCTAACCATGTTACTTCACTATCCACATCAAACGAATCAGGGGAGCATTTGATTTTAGTCTTTTATTTTATTTACTTTTACATCTTCTATTTGAACATTGGGGACAATGTTCGGTTTAAGTGTAAGGGGGTAAATGAAGGCACCGTAGAGAATACAATTGCGCTTGACTTTTGTTTTCTTTAATAGTGAATGTGTAATAAAACCAAGAGAAATATTTGTTAGGGCAATTTTAGCGCCAATTTTAAAATTTTTTACAACATTTAGAAGTGAAACCTTGGTCTTAATGAGCGTCTCATGGATAGGAAATTGTATGACTAGCACAAAACCGTATCACTAAAAAAAATTTCCCCCAAATATGTGAGGTTCACCCGTAGAATTGGTAGGAAAAGCATCTATCGTTGATGCTATGATGTGTGTACCGGTAGCACTTAGATTCTAGAACTTGCGTTAGGACCATCTCAAATCCACAAGTGAGACTACATTCGTGTAGTTAAGATCTACTATATGATAAGAGGCATTATGATTAACCCATTGTTTACACCCGTATTTTTGTTATAATTACTTTGACTTCATTGGTCAAGTAATTCTCCCACACCCTTTGCGTTGTATCCATTTTTGGTACACGATACCCCTAGTACACCCCTCCGAGCCTATCTTTTCGTTTCGACCTTTGAGCATCTTACTCAAAGTGAGAATTTTTTACACCCCACTTAAATGTACACCCAAATCGCCTTAGCCTACCTTGTATGCACTCACCTTTGGTGCATTATTGTGACAACATTTGTTAAACCCTTAGTTAATTATCTAGTCAATTACATGGTTGCTAAGTTGAGTCATATCCTTGTACATATTGTTTTGGGACGATTGGGACTCATGGGTAAAGTACTAGTGTAATGGAGTAATGGGGAAGAACAACATTATTACCCCCATATGTGCTAAACATTTTAAAAGTACTCCAAGTTTTTCAATTATCTTAATTCGAGTCATTAGAATAATAATTATAAAGTTATGTAAAAATTCAAGTGTAAAGGGAATGCAACTCCCCTATGATGTATTATTTTAGATGGTAGGGCAAGAGTGTATGAAAAAAAATTAAAAAAAAAATAAAAAAAAATAAAAATCGAAAAATCAAGAAAAATACAAAAAAATGTGAAAAAGAAAGAGAAAAACATACGGACTACCATCCCGTTTCCTTTTATGTTTCTTTCAAGTTTTTGTTATTTCATTTTTAGCTTTAGATTGAGTCGAGTCTTGGCTTAAGCAACGATGTATAGTGCATGTATTTGATCATGATAATTAACTCGCCACCATTAAAATACCCTTTATTTCAACCAAACCGTGTTTATCATATCCCTACACCTTACGTTACAACCATTTGGAAAGCCCTCTTTGATAGTTTATCTTAGGTGCTTACGCCTAATGGAGGAGTAATTGATCCTCTCCCAAGCCTATGGTAATCTATTTGCTATAACAGGTAGTGAGTGATATTTTCCGTTTTCATTTATGAGATATAATTCTATGACACTTGAGAGATGAGAGTATCCAAACACTATTTGTGAGGTGCTAGTGTATGATTTCCGAGCTTGTTATGATTAGGGTCGAATGACTATTTGTTGTAATTACTTTTATATTAGTGTTAAATGACCCCTAACTCATATTTTGATTGGAATAAAAGCTCATTTGCTTGAGGACAAGCAAATCTCAAGTGTAAGGGTATTTGATGAGACGAAAAGTGTTACGGTTTTAAGGGGTCATTTAAGCCTTAATTCGAGTAAATGTGATCAAATAATGCCCTAAATCGTTCCTTTTGTCATTTTAGGTACTTTTGAGACGAATTCTGGAAAACATGCATATTTGGACGTTTTTGGAGCATAAAAGTGAAGAAAACGACAAAGTCTCAAAAGAAGCTGAATTTACACCTGACGGCATCAGAGTCACAAGGTGACGCCGTCAGCAAACGTTGACAAAAGAGTGGAACTAATTTACATATGACGGGCCAGAAAGAATTTGGACATTTACACCTGACGGCGTCAGGTGTTAAATATGTAGGCCGTCAGGTTATAAGCTAAAGAGTGACGGTCCAGAAGCATTTACAAGGTGACGACGTCAGAAGTGGATCTAGGCCATCCGAGAACCCTAGTGGCGGCGAGCTGACGGCGTCAGGACCTATAACCTGACGCCGTCATAATGTAAAATCTATATATACTTTTCTATTTTTCCTTCATTAGTGGTGGAACTTTTGGTACATCTTAGGGCAAAACCCTAAAGACGATTTTACTGTGATTTTAAGAGTTTTCCAACCCTTAGAACCCTCATATTCAATTGAAGATAAGTCCTCACATACCACTCGTTTTGTATTCAAAATATGTATTGTTGTCGAAAATATAATTTATATCTTCGTATATGGTCATAGTGAATATTACATGTTCATATAGTCTAATATTGTTATACAATAGTTATATAGTGAAATATAGTGAAATATAGGTTTTAGATGTAAAATATCACTTAGTAATTTTTGAAATACGGTTAAAAATGGCTTCGGAAAACTAGTTGTAAAACAGTGAATATTGAGAGTTAGGATGTAAAATTAGTATTTTTGGAAAGCTTAGCACCAAGCCTCAAAATGTTCAGGAGTGAATTTTTTCTCAAAGTGTCTAGATTTTATGCTAAATGGTCGAGAAGTATGGTGTTTTTAGGCTAAAGCTGCCATTTCTAGGCAGTTTTTATGAATGTTTGGATAGTTGTAGATTACTCATTTTAAGTCCAAATGACAAATGGCTTTTTGATTTGAAAACTAGGCCAGGTGCTCTAACTTTTGTTCCTTGAGGTCCAAAATTCCAGAACTGAGTCAATTGACGGAAAATAGCTCTCAACATGGGTGTTTCTAGGTATACTTAGAAAATTTCTGGGTAAGTGCTGGTGGTTTATTAGTGAAAATAATAACTTTCGTAAAATCATAACTAATTCGTTATAAGGCCGATTTTCAAGTTCTTTATATCCCCGAAAAGGTAAAAAGGTATAATAACATATTTTCAATAGTTTGGCAAGTTTTGAAAAGGTCTAAGACTCGTTTTTGGCCAAGTAAATTCGTACATCAGCAAACAAATTTCCGGAAAATGTATAAGTCTAGTAGCATTTTGGTTTTGGCATAACTTCTTCGTTATAAATCCGTTTTTAGCGATTCAAAAGGCCATAGTTTCGTCTAAGGATGTATTTTCTATATCTTGAGTCCAAAATTTACCAAAGCTCACTGAATTTTTCCAATTTTTAAAATAGGGACAGTAGGTTAACATATGGTTCCAAAAATGATTTTACCTAGTTTGTACATGTCCAAATCCACTACTAACAACATCAACTCATCCCTTAATCTACCATACACCTTCTTAGGGTGTCATGGGTTCCCTAACATCACCATTTCAATCATTTCTCCAAGGTTTCACAAGGAATTCATTTTACACATAAAATGATAGAAATTTAGGTTTTTGTGGTATAGACTTCAACATGCAAGTTCAAAAATAATAATTGTACATAAACCTAGCAAGGAAATTGTGGTAGAACTTATAAAAATTTGTGATGAACTTACTTGAAAACCTATAACTTTTATGAAGAAAACCTAACAATCCATAGGTTTATATTGCAAAACCTTGTAATGGATGTATTCTAAGTCTTGTAAAATACTTGGTACTTTAAAATTTTGGTCTTTCTTGGTCTTTGGATATGGAACGAGCTAGGGAGCAAACAAAGAGGAAGAGAGAATTTTTCTTGATCACAATTTTACTCTTGCATGTATGTGTTAGTAACTTGGTGATAGTGGATTAAGTTAGGTGCTCAAAATGAGTACCATGTGTCCATGAGGACCCCTAGGCCGGCCACCTCACAAGAGGTGGTACATTGGTCATGTTTTGTACATCATTGAATTTACGGGGTACCGTTTAGTGCATAGTTTTGTATTTTTAGCGTTATGGGGTACCGGTTTAATTAAAAATAAAATATAACGCGACTAACCGGGATATAACTAAGTTGTAAAAAAATTATAAAAATATAATTTTCATAAACATTAGGTATTTTGATAGGTATCTCTTTGTTAATACAATTTATTATGTATATAAGTTCAAGTAAAGGTTTATTCTTTGGTTATCCACCAAAAATAAATAATATATAGTTTTATAACCTTAGTGGAAAAATAACTAATATAAAAATATATTAGTGCCCTAGTGGAATTTGTTTGGTACATTAGGTTAAAAACTAATAACTTGTCTTATTATTATATACAAATAAATAAATAAGTGTAACTTGAAAATATATATCTACGAGTGGAATAGAATGCAAATGATGTCGTGATGCAATGTAGACTAACCCTAGTCTAGGAAATATACGATGAATGACAATGTGACTTAACCTACCCGGTTTCGTCAAATGAATACCCGTAACCCTGTTTACGTGAAATGTTGAATTGAAATTCAATGAATAGGAAATGTCGAGACTAAGGAATTGACCTGGAAATTTAGAATTATGACAATGGTAACCTGCTTGAACGTCTTGGGAAACATGTAGCCAAGGTATACTAGGCTATTAAGGTAGTATTTAACGCATGAGCCACTGTTTACAATCCTTATGGTTATGTAGTGCATGGCATAGGAGGAGATAAGAGCTCATAGAATTGGAGAGATATGTATGTCACTCCATGAGTTATTAGGAATACACCCTTCATCCACACAATTAATATACATACCAATTAACCGGTAAAAGATAGTTAGGGAGTAAGGAAGTCTAAGTAAACACATTTGTCTCCATATAAGTTTTCACAACCACAATAGTTTTAGTTATTTTACTTTTATTTGCAATTGTAGTTATTTTGGGTTAGTTGACTAGCAACTAATTCCGCCCACTCCTTTAAAAACTGAGATTTTTACTTGCTTTCAAAAAATATAATTTATACAAAAAGAATCTTCCTTCTCCTTTAGACCTTTTAGAGTAGTTCTTCTATCCTAACGAACACTATTCCCTGTGAGAGAACGATCAATCCCCCGTACTTACCACTATCCTATACTACATCGGTCAGGTACACTGCCTGGTGGGGTTGTAAGCCTCTTGAGATCCCTTGAGAGGTAAAACCTGTTGTAAGGTCAAAAAACCACGCATCAGTCGGTTTGGTTTACCCCTCACCTATTTAAAAAGAGGTGAGGGGTGAAGAGAAATACACACGTATCTTTATTCTTTGTTTTGTAACCGAGTCGAGGTGTCAATAAACTTAATCATTCGGTTTTTTGTAGTCTTATCATTTCTCTCGTATTAACTGCTTGCTCAATACAACCCGCGATTTAGCATTTCGCGATCGGATTTGTACTCGTAATCATCCAATAGTTTAGTCACATAGTTTGTATGAATAGTTATGGTGCTTTTTCGGTTTCGAAATAATCGTTCAATATGGAACTATGGAAGTGCACATAATTTTAGGAAAGTATAATTAATAAGGAGTTCGTTAATCAATGTCTTTTTTAGCTTTTAGAATGTTTTCATTGTTTGTACGGAGTAGTTTGTAAGTGTTTGTAACAAACCAAAATAATAAAATGTACACGGATGCAATATAACTTACAAAACAGGTTCATACTTAGATTTTGGTCATTTATACGTAGCAAATCTCTTTAGTCTGCAACGAACTGATATACAAAATTCTATGTACACATATGACAAAAGATTCCCTCTTTAGTCTTTACTCTATAGCAATTACGAAGAAACAGACAAATAGGTTTAATTTCTCATGCAGCAACATTTTCCAACGTGTCTACTTTCTCCTGCATGGCTGCATTAGCATTAAAAGGCTATGTAGACAAAACAAAATTGTACTCTTTTCATTTTATATAACACTATCATTTATCTTATGGTTTTGCAAGTGAATAATTCAAACACATCTCCCTGGAAAAAGCATAACTGATACTCCACATATTAATCTCTTACCCGTTGCATGCACCAAGAAACTGAGAAAGTTTGAAACTATCATTGCACACATAATAAACCTTTTTACAAAGTTGGTAAACACGTTTCTATAGGCTTTAACTTGATCAAACAAACCATTATTGGAAGATTCTTTAAATAACATTTGTGAAAGTGGGATTTACCGGGATTTACTGGTCAACTACAGTAATCTCACTTTTATAAATGAGAAAAGTAGTGCTTCCCGGTTAATTGCATTTGGAAACAGTCCTTAATAACTTGCAAAATTCGTCTCTAGTACCGTTACATGCGACTACTGAAACAGCCCTTATGTTAAATTTGTGACTGTTTATGTAACGAAAATTTAAATAAATAGTTTTTTTTGGGTAAAAGGGATGTTTCACCCTGGTAAAATAAATTTCAATAAATAGTTCCTTTAATTACGTATCGATTTCAGAAACGGTTCATGAGTTAATTAAATTTAAGGATTGCTCGTTGTTAACATGATTATTATTCAAATACACACTAACCAAGGTAGTGTTATTACAAACAGACTACTTAAGTAACTGCGTTCAATTATTCTGCTGCAACTGCATTCAATTAAATGCCATGCAAATTCTGCAATCTTCTTGTAATTAAGAGTCATCACCTAACTATCCAAGTTTCCATGACTCAGCAACTCGAGCGAGTGTTTCATACGATGTCCCGCCACGACTCAGTGTGGTCCGACTACTTGCTTCGAGCTCCTTAGCCCTACTCCTCATCTTCTTACCTTCTTCACCTTCCATAACCATCTGCACCACCCGCTTTATCTCTTCTCTTCGGGCAACCACTGTCTCTCCTTTGTCCCCTACTACATGCATCTTGACTGCCACGCCTACTTCATTGCTTAACATCGTCGCATTCATCCTTTGCTCCGCATACATTGGCCACCCGATCATTGGCACACCATGTTTAAGACTCTCCAGAGTCGAGTTCCACCCACAATGTGACAAAAAAGCTCCTGTTGATGGGTGGTTCAACACTGCAACCTACGTCAATGGCGGTTTAATTACATGTTAAGTAATGGGAGTTAAGCATAATGAAATTATATTATATATGGACTTAATGACTGTTGATAAATCTGTTTGGTAACATAAATGTTTTTTCTTAATAAACATTTGCCAGCATTGATGCTTGATCTCAATAACAACATTTTAATTAGTTGACTTACCATCTTAGTACGACTACACTACAAGCTCAATGTTATTATATATAAGTATATATAAATTATGTTATTATTAATTTATTTTACTAGCTTTTAGCTAGTAAGATAATTTATGATGCCATGCAACTTTCATCAGAATATATATATGCCACTAACCTGCGGTGCCCATGAACTAACAACCAACCCTACTCCTTTTGTTCTCTCTATGAACCCATCTGGCAAGTACGTTCTTGGATCATCTGACTCAGATCCCACGTTGAAAAACGTAGCAGCAGCATAGTCACTCGGCTTTCGCACCACCATGATGAACCGTTGCCTGCTCAATTCCAAACCCCAAGCCAATTCAGTGAGTTGTTCCCTCGTTAGTGTCCCACCACTTCCAAATGAGACATAGAGAACCGAGTCTTTTGGTTGTTTATCAAGCCATGCAATCATTTCTTTCTCATATTTGACCATAACCGCAGGTTCAATCTGTTTGACGAGCGGTCCGATAGGGTGAACAGGTGGCGTTGGAATGTTAAGAAAGAATGGTTCATGTTTCACTGCTTTGAGTGAGACCGGTTCAAGATCCTCCCAAGTATTTATAAAAATACCTGTGGCCATGAATAACCTTCTGCAATGAAACAAGTACCATTTATAGTCGTCACTATTTCTATTCCATACTGGTTCCTGTAAGTCTTGGATTCGGATCGGGTTACATCCTGGGACTTTAACCGTTTCCACATACTGATCACCTTCCACTTCCCGGTCCATACTTGGAAGATACAAAGAGAGCGTGAACAGAACCCCTGAAGCAGTGAAAAATGAATAAACTGGAATGGCCAATTCATTACAAATTTCAAACACACCCGTGCAAAAGATATCTATGACAAGTGCTCTGAGTTTGGGTCCCTTTAGTTCGGATAATATTGATCTAAATGGACGGATGGACTCTTGGACAATGAGGGAAAGGCGAGTCCCTAATTCCATGTCATCTGATACGAGGCCAGACATGTCAACAGGCGGGAGGTCTACGATATGGAGGTCGGGGTGTGGGTTGGCGTTAAGGTATTCGCTTTGGGCAGGTGTGAAGGCAGTGGTGATGACGAGAAAACTGACTTGAAAGTCATGTTGAGTGACCAGACGGATTGCAAGCTCAAAAAGAGGGGTTATGTGACCCATTCCAGGGCTTGAGAGGAATGCAACATGGGGTTTTGGTGTGGTTTGATTGTCTATGCTTCCCATTGCAAGTTTAAGAAATACAGATGAGTACTACAATAGAGATGATAGTGTTTATATAGAAAAATTAAAAATAGTACGTCACCAGTGTCTTCATGCCCAAAGATAAGTACTTATAGAATATTCCATATAGTTTTTGTCGCCATATATACCAGGTGGTCCGTATTGGTATATAATAAATATCGGCCTTTAATAGTATATCAGCCTTTAATAAAACTTTTATATATTACAGTAATACTCGTATATATATCAGCCTTTAATAAAACTTGTATATATTACAGTAATACTTGATAAATTAATAATTTTGATAAAATTAATAATGTGTCCAGTTCTAACTTAGAACCAGTAAAAATTTGAACCACAATCAATAAAATAAGAGAAGAGTTATTTTACATATTAAACTTTTCTAACATATATACTAAGGTACTCGATCATCCCCACCTTTTATCAAAAAAGAAATTAATGGCTGAGAAATCATATGTGATTAAACACTAATTTAAATATACTAATAAATCTCATGTTATATTAGTGTTAAATCAAATATGATATGTAATAAAATCACATGTGAATATGTGATATTGGTGTTAAATCTCATATTTTTTATTACATATCATATGTAATTTAACTAATATTGTAGCAACCGGCATTTTAAAGCAATACTTGTTTATAAAACTTGAAACCATTTGTGATAGATGATGATTTTTACAAACTTATTTTAATAATAAATTTCATTTATTATTACCTATTATATATTTTCAAGCTTTTCGGACCTCATTTGATTTGAAAACGAGAGGTTTTCTCGTGAAACATGAAAACCGACACACAACGCACACCGGCATAACTGTAACTTAAAATGCGTTTTAATTTGATTACTATATTAATTATGAAAAACTAGACGTGTAAATACTCGTTTTTCGTGAAAATTTTATTTTAAAATCAATAGCGTAAATTTCATGTCTTAAACTAATCATTATTGAGCCTAAACGAGTCCCGGTCCTCAAAATCACAAAAGATAAAAAAAATAAATCCACATTGGTCCCTGTGATATATTCCACTAGCACCCCTATCTTTAATAAAACTTTCACTTTGTTTTGTTTACTTTACTTTTGTGTATATGACTTAAGTTACTAGCGTTCCTTTCATTTCATATTTACCTACACTAACCCTAATACACATATCACATCTCTCTCTCTCTCTCTCTCTCTCTCTCTCTCTCTCTCTCTCAATATTTTTCCGATGCCGGCCAAAGTTTCTTGCCACCTATGCCAGCCACCGCCATCAACAACATAACCACCACTAGATGAAAAGGCGCATTCAACTATTTTGCTATCTTTATCGGACGAGGTTCTTTATGAGGTTGTTGATGAGGAAACGGCTTATGGTGTATGAAAAAAGTTAGAAAAGCTTTATATGACAAAGTCGTTAACGAATAAGTTGTTATTGAAACAACGTTTGTTTTCATTCCCAATGAAAGAGGGCTCAGCATTAAAAGATCATCTTGAAGCATTGAACTCGATCTTGATGGATTTGAAAAACGTTGAAGTTAAGATCGATGATGAAGATGCGACTCTTATTCTTCTAGTATCGTTACCTCCCTCGTTTGAGAAATTTGTAAACCCCTTTGTTGTTGTCAAAGACACTATCACATTAGAAGATGTTCGATCCGGTTTGCATTCTCGAGAGCTTCATCATCAAGCATCGGGAGCTTCGGAATCTCAACCCGTCAGCTTATCAGCCACAAGTCATGATACGAGCCATGATAGGGGTAGACATCGAACACAGAAAGGTAAAGGAAAAAGTAGATATAAAGATAGATCGAAGTCCAGACTTTGAGGGTCAAATCCTCGAAACACTTGTAATTATTGTAAAGAGGAAGGCCATTGGAAGTACAATTGTCCTAAACTTAAAGAAAAAGGTCAGGTAGCGGCAATTTCTAAAGACATATGAATAATTTGATGGCGGGAATGTCTTCATGGGTAACGATTCTCCGTGCAAAGTTGTTGACATTGGAACAATTCGAACTAAGATGCATGATGGAGTTGTTAGAACCCTTACCGATGTTTGCCATGCTCCTGATCTTAATGTTGCCATAAATAATGCATAAAAACGTTATTTATATTTTTCGATATCTCTACGTTTTGACGATCACAAAATGTAAAATCATTAAACGTAAGATTACTACGTAAATAAGTATTAAGCTAGTTTATATCATTTTATCCAACTTAATCACTTAAGGTATGAATAAAAAAGTGCTTAATACATCTCATGATCAAAGGGATATTTAATTAATTATTACAAAGTTTATTTAATTATATAAACATGTTATATATTTTTGAAAAACACTTTTGGTAATAAAAGAAAACGTTTAAATCATACTAAATATATGAATTCAAATTTTTAACCAAAATCAGTTAATTTTTCACCAAATAAACTTTCCCCACTAAAAGACAGATTTTCTGGCCGTTACAGCTGGGCGGCCCCCTTAATTATAAGGGGCGGCGCCCTTAATTTTAAGGGGGCCAGCCATGAATTAAGGGGGCCGGCCACGCTCCTCTGTCAGAATCTGTCAGAAATTTTCTCCTATAAATACCACCTCAAACCTGGTATTTTTCTCACCTCTTGCACGAAAATTTTCAGATCTAAAACTCTCCAAACATATTCTAAAACCCTTTGATCATTAGATTATCAATCCTTGTTTCAAGTGATTCAATCCCTCCTCATCCATCCTCATCCAAAGTGCAAGAGAAGAAAACTCCTTCAACCTCAAGTTTAAGAAGTGTTGTATATTTGTTGTGTATGTTGTGTATAGCATTTGTGAAGTTGTGTACTGTTTATAGTAAGTAGTTCTAGGAGAGCTAGTTGTGAATAGAAGTTGGGTAGAGAAGAAGATTAAGTAGTGAAGTAGTGAAGTGGTGTGTAGTAGTGAAGAAGTTGAGTAGTGAAGAAGTAGTGATAAGTTGTGTGTGTTGTGAGATTGGTTCTAGCTAGGATTAGGACCCGACATTTAGCTTAGTGTTGTAAATTGGTGTAAGCGAAAGTTGTGTAAGGTTTTCTCCGCTATAAGGGAGCTTGTTGACATAGTGAAGAAAACTCCCGAGTTAGGTGCTCGGGGAGTGGAGTAGGACGAAGAGGAGATTCGTAGCCGAACCAGTATAAATCTTTTGTCTCACGGTGCCATTCTTTCATCTCTATCTTTTTACGTATTTACTTACATACTTGTCATATTATATACTTGTTGATATCGTAGTTTATAATTGTGCAAGTCTTTTGGTATCACATAAAGTTCGGATTGGTGTTTTCATAAACAAAGTTTTTGTAAATTAAAAAGACGTAAAACTATTCAACCCCCCTTCTAGTTTTTCACAATTGGTATCAAGAGCCAGGTTAAACAAGATTTTTAAAATATATTGTATTTTAAAACTTGAAATCGATCTATGGAAATGGAAAAATATTTAGAAGGGAAAATTGTTTTTAAACCACCATTTCTTGAAAATGAAAATTTTCTTACATGGAAAAATCAATTCGAAAGTTATGTGAAATCAATAGATTATGACCTTTGGCATGTCATTTCAATTGGTGATATTAAATCAGTAAATACTATTTTTGAAAAACAAAATAACTTGGCAAAATTTATTATATACAAAGCCATTTCAAATGTTGGGTACGAAAGAATATTTTTTTGTCAAACGGCAAACGATATGTGGAAAAGTCTCTGAAAATATCACCAAGAAGAATGTCAAGCCAAAGAAAAACTTGCAAATGAGTTAGTAGCAAAAGAAAGTATAGTAGACAAATATTTAGTTGAAGTAAGTACAAGTGCTACTAGTTCAAATGTCTTATATGTAGGTAATGATGCCGAAAGCAACATGAGCCATGACAAGAACGAACAAGAAGACTATATAGAGATGCCAACCAAGAAGGAACTAAGTGACGATGACAGATGACGATTCTAGTTCCGAAAGTGAAGACGAAGAATATGCAAAGGTTGTCAAAGAGTTTAAAAGACTCATTAAAAAGCGACAAAGAGCACAAGATAAAAGGAAAACAACGCGAAGAAAAAGATTTGATGATGAAGACAAAAAGATCAAAGGAGAATGTTTCGTTGCTCAAGCATCAAATGAAATTTGCCTAGGAATAAATTTGGAGCCCGATGAATGGGTAAAGGATAGCGGGTGCTCAAGACACATGACGGGGAATCGCAAGCTATTCTCTACATACAAAGCATACAATGGAGGTAATGTTATTTTTGGTAGTGATCGTCGTGGAAAAATCATAGGCAAAGGTACGATCTCTCAAGACTCCTTAACTATTGAAAATGTTGAACATGTAGATAACTTGACATATAACTTGCTTAGTGTAGGACAAATATGTGACAATAAGTGTAGGGTTACCTTTACCGATAAGAATAGTGTAATTATTAAGGATGATAAAGTCATAAGTAGATGAATTAGGAAAGGCGGCGTATATGTCATGAAACTAGGAGATAAATTGGAAGATAGGATATGCCTCGCAACCTTAGACGAAAACTCCACTTTGTGGCATAGGAGATTAGGTCATGAAAACATGCAACAAATACAATCATTGGTGTCCAAGGAACTAGTTAGAAACTTGCCTAACCTAAAATATAATCAACACTTTTGCGATGCCTGTAAAGTAGGAAAACAAGCACATGTTATTCATAAAGCTAAGAATATAGTATCCACCACTAGATGCTTAGAACTACTTCATATGGACCTCTTCGGTCCATCCGCGGTGCGGAGCTACGGTGGCAATCGCTACACGTTAGTTATAGTAGATGACTATTCACGATACACGTGGACTAGGTTTCTAAGCGATAAAACCGAGGCCTTCGAAAAATTTGAGACATTTAGTAAAATTATACAAAATAAGCTAGGATGCTCTATAGTTTCAATTAGGACGGACCATGGTAGGGAATTCGATAATGAAGTACAATTCGGAAAATATTGTGATTTAAATGGAATATCTCACAACTTTTCCGCTCCACGAACACCTCAATCAAATGGAGTAGTAGAAAGGAAAAATATGAATTTACAAGAAATGAGTAGAACTATGTTAAATGAATAATCTATCCCACAAAAATTTTGGTGTCATGCCGTAGATACTTCAACATACATACTTAATAGGGTGTCCATTAGACGAATACTAGGAGAAACTCCTTATGAGTTATTAAGAGGTAGAAAACCAAACATAGGCTACTTTAAGATATTCGGAAGTAAATGTTTTATTCTTAACACAAAGGATTATCTTACTAAGTTCGACCCTAAGTCATATGAAGGAATTTTTCTAGGATACTCGCAAAATAGTAAAGCATATATAGTCCTAAATAAACATACTATAAAAGTAGAAGAATCATTAAACGTAACCTTCGATGAAACTCCTCCACCACCTAAGACATTACCCTTAGAAGATGATGATGTTATAGAGGAAGAAGCTATTGAGGTTAGTAAATCAAAACCCTTAGGAAATGATATTGAAGAAGAAAATCTAGAAGAAAACGAAGCTGTAAATATTAAGGAATCTAAGTCACACCCATTAGACAATATCATAGGTCACCTAAACCAAAGAACACTTAGATCACAATCGCAAGACAAAAATAACTTCTTTTGTTTTGTGTCAACAATAGAGCCTAAGAATATAAATGAAGCCTTAAAGGATGAAAGTTGGATTATGGCTATGCAAGAAGAATTAAATCAATTCAAAACAAATGATGTTTGGGAACTAGTACCAAATCCTAGGAATGTGACCATTATAGGAACTAAGTGGGTATTTAGGAATAAATTAGATGAGAATGGAATAGTTACTAGGAACAAAGCTAAGGTTAGTTGCCCAAGGTTATAATCAACAAGAAGGAATTAATTATGACGAAACCTATGCCCCCGTAGCTAGATTAGAATCCATTAGAATCCTTTTAGCTTATGCCTGCGCCCTAGACTTTAGTTTATACCAAATGGATGTGAAGAGTGCATTCCTTAACGGTTTTATCAATGAGGAGGTATATGTGGCACAATCTCCAGGATTCATTGACTTTGCAAAACCTGATTATGTTTATAAACTAAAGAAAGCTTTATATGGTCTTAAGCAAGCTCCAAAGGCTTGGTATGATAGACTAAAGGCATTCTTGGTTAAACATAATTATTCCATGGGAATGGTAGACAACACTCTCTTCACTAAAAGGAGTGACCCACATATTATCATTGTTCAAATATATGTCGATGACATTATATTTGGCTCAACTTGTCAAGAAATGTGTGATGAATTTGCCAAAATCATGCATGATGGGTTTGAGATGAGTATGATGGGAGAATTAAACTTCTTCTTAGGACTACAAATAAAACAATTAGAAGACGGAATATTTTTTAACCAATCTAAGTACATTAAGGAAATGCTTAAGAAATTTGGCCTAGAAGACTCTAAACCACTTAAGACACCTATGTCTACGGAAATTAAACTCACAAGAGATGAAGAGGGTGAGTCCGTAGATAATACTAAGTATAGAGGAATGATAGGAAGTCTACTATACTTAACGGCAAGTAGACCCGATATCATGTATAGTGTTTGCCTTTGCGCTCGCTTTCAAGAGGATCCCAAAACCTCTCACCTAGAAGCGGTTAAGCGTATCTTCCGATACATTAAAGGCACTATACACTTAGGATTATGGTATCCTAAGGGATCCGGCATAGAAACCATTGTCTATGCGGATTCGGATCATGCGGGAGACTACGTAGATAGAAAGAGCACTAGCGGTATTTGCACGTTTATGGGATGTTGTTTAACATCTTGGTTTTCGAAGAAGCAAACCGCTCTTGCTATTTCTACCACCGAAGCCGAATACGTAAGCGCTGGGAAGGCATGTCAACAAGCACTATGGATGAAACAAGCTCTCGTAGACTATGGCATTAGGTTAGAAAATATCCCCATTATGTGCGATAACAAAGGAGCTATAGACTTAAGTAAGAACCCCGTTCAACACTCTAGGACTAAACATATAGAAATACGCCATCACTTCCTTAGGGATAATGTACAAAAAGGAAACATCACTATAGAAAAGGTAACCTCGGAAGATAACATTGCCGACATATTCACTAAGCCTCTTAAGCGAGAATTATTTAACCAATTACGTTTAGGATTAGGACTGATGGAACAAATTGATTGAATTTTCTTGAAAAAATCAAATCTTTCTGAAATTTTCAAAATTTTGGACATTTTTAAGTGTCAGATGGGTGGACCCCTTAAATATATAAGGGCGGCCCCCTTAAAATTAAGGGGACCGGCCTCTATTTAAGGGGGCCGACCATCTGATGGTAAAAAGTTTCTTTGTTCTCTCTCTTTCTTCTCAAATCTGAGTCTAGGATTCTGTTTTACACAAAATCAGGAATTGAGATATTTTGTTTGCATAATTATACTTTCAATAAAAACCTCAATTCTTTTCCAAAACATTCTCACGATTAAAACTCATTTTTGAATAATGATAAAAACGTTTGTCTAAAATCATGCATAATAGTCTTACTCTCGTTATCTATAAGTATATAATCTAATATATACTTATATATAACATTTAGAAGTAAGCAAATTTAATTCAAGGAGACTAAAGATTGTTTCGTAGGATTATTTGTTTTTCATAGGAGTCGAAGCAATCTTTACTCCACATTTGTTTCATATAGGCACACACTAGAACAAAATCAAGA
>LBNU01032043.1:42728-56913 GCA_014162995.1 Artemisia annua | reverse complement strand
CAACAACCCTCATCCACCAACTCATCACCATCAAATCATTTGTTCCATCTTGAGAATCATGTCAACAATTGCATTTGTTGTACATTTCTCCAAGAACAACATCTTGTTCTCAATGAACGTCTCACTTGGCTTGAGCATCTACTTACTAAAACATCGTCAACATCACCACCACCTAATCCCTCCACTCCATATCCATCACCTTCCAACCTTTAAATGCATCCTCCATGCCCCTCAATAAAATCACCAACACCATTTTGTTACCCAAGCAAGACCAAGAAATCTTATGATGGCAACTTAGCATCTTCTTAGTATAGTTTACTAAGAAAAGCATATATGCATGCTAATGTACTAAAAATTATGTTTTTAACATAATCTATTTAATAAATTTATTTATGAATGTTTTGTTATTGCCATGATTTTTTTTCTTAATTGTCTTGCTTTTATCATGTATTTTATTTATTATGCTTTGCTTTATATGTATGCATTCTATATGTCGTTGGCATATTTTACTTTAGCGAAAGAACCGTTAATTTTGTTTGAATATTGTATATGATTTTAAATTAGATGGGAAAAAAATTGCACTTTATACACAATCTTATACAAACCACTTTAAGTGTGTTTAGAATGAAATATATCCGCAAGAACAAAGTATATGTTGTAAATTAAAATGCGAAATAAATTATCCGATAAAAAAAATAAAAGTTAATAATCCTCTAAACCATTTTTGTAACAAAACCTCATTGATATAAAATTGTTCCCTCTTTTGATATACGTCTTTTTCCTTAGCCTTTCACAGATTGCATCTAAAAATGGTAAATCCATCACTGAGAAAATTCGGACCTACAAATTAAACATGTAGAGAATTAGTTTTAATCTATATATATGTGTGGTCGTCACAAAAGAAAGAGCACATGCATGGATTGATCAAGTTCCATTTTTATGTAAGCATATAGTATTGTCAAAAAGACTATTATAAGATATAAAAATTAGAATAGAGTAAAATGTGGCTAGAACAATTTAGGTACTTAATGTTTTTAAATTGTGTGAAAGTTTGGTGATGTTTTTATTATCAACTAACTAAAACTGATATATATATATATATATATATATATATATATATATATATATATATATATATATTGACTAATGTTTGCGAGCTGATTTGCTCGGTCACCACGTCCGAAATTAAAAGTGACTAACATGATGGAAAAATATTTACAGTTACCCTCCTAGTCACTATATAGCACAAATGCGTGAAAATATTTTACGAAATGGCACTCACAATCGGATCAAGTGTGGCTTGTTTATATTTAACGCTGATACCTTTAGTCACGTAATAAATGTCCGAGTGTGACCGTTCAACAAACGACCATGAGTGTGACGAAAGGTCATTTTTGGCCTAGTGCATGACACTTCTTGAACAGCACGAAGTTATGGCTGAATATGATCAATTCATGGCTATGACCCTCGAAGATAAAAATGAAAGTTCCGATGACGAGGAAGATAATGAAGAAGAATTATCATTTGAGAAAATAAACCCTGACAATGAACTTAGAAGTAAAAACTCTATCGAAGAACCACCTACTGATCTCATTCTCAAACCATTACCAGACCATCATTTGAGAAAATAAATTCTCTGAAAGAAAAAAAGGAAAATTAATTTCAGTTCTAAAAAACCACAAAAGAGCCTTTGCTTGGAAAACTTGTGACATACCTGGGATTTGTTCATCCTTCCGTAAACACAAAATTCAGTTAATGGATGATAAGAAACCAGTGGTTCAAAAGCAAAGAAGACTCAATCTGTATATGAAAGAAGTTGTCAAGAAGGAAGTTGTCAAACTCCTTGACTCAGGAATCATCTACCCTATAGCAGATAGCCCATGGGTAAGTCCTATTCATTGTGTACCCAAGAAAGGTGGTATAACAGTAGTGACTAATGAAAATGACGAACTTGTCACGACTAGAACTGTCACTGGTTGGCGCGTATGTATTGACCACATAAAACTAAATGAAGCTACAACAAAAGATCATTTTCCTCTCCCATTCATGGACCAAATGTTAGAAAGACTAGCGGGAAATGAATATTTCTGTTTTCTAGATGGATTCTCCGAATATTTCCAAATACCAATCGATCAAATGGATCAAGAGAAAACAACATTTACTTGTCCTTTCGGAACCTTTGCGTATCGACGTATGCCCTTTGGCTTATGTAATGCACCTGCTACTTTTCAAAGGTGTATGATAACAATATTTCATGATATGATTGAAGAATCCGTGGAAGTTTTCATGGATGATTTTTCAGTCTTTGGAAATTCTTTTGATAAATGCCTAAGTAATCTAGATAAAATGCTTCAACATTGTGAAGACACAAATCTTGTGCTTAATTGGGAAAAATGTCACTTCATGGTCAAAGAAGGTATTCTGCTCGAACATAAAGTGTCAGGAGCAGGACTTGAAGTTGACAAAGCAAAAGTTGATGTAATCTCGAAACTTCCACCACCTACTAATGTGAAAGGCATTAGAAGCTTTTTAGGACATGCTGGATTCTATCGACGATTTATTAAAGATATCTCAAAAATTGCTCGACCTTTAACTAAACTTCTAGAAAAAGGATATTACTTTGAATTCGATGACGAATGTCAAAAAGCTTTCGAAACTCTCAAAGAGAAACTCACATGTACGCCGATTATAATAAGTCCAAATTGGAACTTACCATTTGAATTAATGTGCGATGCAAGCGATTTTGCCGTCGGAGCTGTCTTAGGACAGAAAGATGGTAGGCATTTCCATCCTATCTACTTTGCTAGCAAAACACTCAATGCTGCTCAACAAAACTACATGGTTACTGAAAAAGAACTCATTGGCGTTGTGTTTGCATTTGATAAATTTCGAGCATATCTAGTTCTATCCAAAACTGTGGTCTATATAGATCATTCCGCTCTCAGATATCTATTTAAAAAGCAAGATGCTAAACCACGTCTTATTCGTTGGATTCTGCTTTTGCAAAAATTCGATATAGAAATCAAAGACAAGAAAGGTGTTCAAAACGTAGCCGCCGATCATTTGTCTCGTTTAGAAAATGAGGATGAAGAAATAGAAATTGAAATAAATGATAATTTTCCAGACGAAACCCTTAATTCAATTAGTTCTCTAGACACGCCTTGGTTCGCAGACATTGCAAACTATCTGGCAGGGGACATACTAAGAAAAGGAATGACTCACCAAGAGAAAAGAAAATTCTTCTCAGATATAAAGAAATATTTTTAGGATGAACCATACTTATTCAAAATCTGTTCTAACGGAATAATCCGTAGATGTGTCTCTGGACCTGAAACTCGTGCTATTCTTGGTAAATTTCACCATGGACCCACCGGTGGACATTATGGTGCTAAGGCTACTGCTAAAAAAGTATTCGAATCTGGATTCTATTGGCCAACAATTCTAAAAGAAGCACATACTTTAGTTCGCCTTTGCGAATCATGTCAGAAAACTGGAAACATTTCTAAAAGAGATGAAATGCCTATGAATTACATTCAAGTCTGCGAAATTTTTGACATCTGGGGTATAGGCTTTATGGGACCATTTCCTAAATCATCAAAATTCGAATATATCTTAGTCGCTGTTGACTATGTCTCAAAATGGGCAGAAGCCCAAGCTCTTCAAACTAATGATGCCAAAGTTGTTATAACATTTCTTAAGAAACTATTCTCTCGATTTGGAATACCTAAGGCTCTAATTAGCGACAGAGGAACTCATATTTGCAATAAATTAATGGAAAATGTTATGAAAAGATATGGAGTTAACCATCGGTTCTCTACATCATATTACCCTCAAACTAGTGGTCAAGTTGAAAATACTAACAGAGCTCTTAAAAGAATACTTGAAAAAACAGTTCATGAAAATCCAGCTGTTTGGTCAAGGAAATTAGATGATGCTCTATGGGCATTCAGAACTTCTTATAAAACTCCAACTGGAACAACACCATACAAACTCATATACAGTAAGCATGCCACCTACCATTTGAATTAGAACACCGTGCATACTGGGCACTTAAAAATTGTAACCTAGATCTTATAGCAGCCGGTGAAAAACGGATGTTTCAACTTCATGAATTAGACGAACTACGCTTTTATGCTTATGAAAACTCTTGTCTTTATAAAGAAAAAACTAAAGTTTGGCATGATCGGAAATTAAAAATGAGAAAAGAATTCAAGAAAGGAGATAAAAGTCCTAATTTTTCAATCAAAATTCAAAATCAAACAACCAAAACTTACAAGCCGCTGGGTTGGACCTTATACTGTGAAACACAAATATCCATCCCGATATGTTGAATTATATGGACGTGACGATAAAAGTTTTATAGTCAATGGTCACAGGCTTAAACTATATAATGAGGAAGAAAGTTTCAATGATAGAAGGGAATAATCAACACCATTCTTTCCAATTGACTAAAACAAACTAATCACATGAGTCGAGCTATAGACTCTGAAATTAGCGCTTGGCGGGAGGCAACCCGTTTTAACCTATTTTATTTTGATTTATTTCCTTTTTCACTTATATTAAAACTTTGTTTTAAACCACACTGTAAATCTTAAGTGTGGAGGTAAAAAAAAAACCAAAAATATAAAAAAATATATAAAACCTACAAAACCCAAAAATATTTTCCATTTTTGTGTGCTTGTTTTATCTTTTGCAGATTACTATGAAGACCACATTTGGGAAGCACAGCTCTTCATGCTCTCTCATTTGTCCTTGGGAAGTTACTCTCTTATTCTGCTAATATTTTTTCTATTTTATTTTTATTTTCCTAGTTATAAACATTGAGGGCAATGTCCAACTTGAGTAGTGGGGGGAAGTCAAATAGTAAAAATATTTATCCCCAAAAAAAAAAAAAGAAAAAAAAACTGATTATATGACTAAACCATTTTAAAACTTAAAAATTATATGCTTTTACAAGTTATTAAGGCAAATCCACTTGGATTGACACTATAGCTAGACACAATTTCATTCACCAACAAATGTGAGATTCTTATAAGCCTTTATGAGTGTATATCTGCTACACTTTCTCCAAACATATGAGTGAGCCGACGATTTAAATTAGCTCTAGAACTTGCACTTATTCATCAATAACGAATGCCGCAGTGAGATTGCATTTCTTATGCTTTATAGACAATTTTAGATGATATTGAGGCAAACTTAGGATTTACACCAAAAAGCCATCCTATGAAATCATAATCTAGTTGACTACACTGTTCACTAGTATATTAAAGAAAATAACATTCTAGCGCTCATTTTTAGTGCTATTGCCACCTAGAACAACATGCTGAGCCTAAGCCATTTTCCTGTTCTTAAACCAAATTGCTTATGTGTTGACATAAATATGCATAAAAACGTTATTTATATTTTTCGATATCTCTACGTTTTGACGATCCCAAAATGTAAAATCATTAAACGTAAGATTACTACGTAAACAAGTATTAAGCTAGTTTATATCATTTTATCCAACTTAATCACTTAAGGTATGAATAAACTAGTGCTTAATACATCTCATGATCAAAGGGGTATTTAATTAATTATTACAAAGTTTATTTAATAATATAAACATATTATATATTTTTGAAAAATATTTTTGGTAATAAAAGAAAATGTTTAAATCATACTAAATATACGAATTCAAATTTTTAACTAAAATCAGTTAGTTTTTCACCAAATAAACTTTCCCCACTAAAAGACAGAAAATCTGGCCGTTACAGCTGGGCGGCCCCCTTAATTATAATGGGCGGCCCCCTTAATTTTAAGGGGGCCGGCCATGAATTAAGGGGGCCGGCCACGCTCCCCTGTCAGATTCTGTCAGAAATTTTCTCCTATAAATACCACCTCAAACCTGGTATTTTTCTCACCTCTTGCACGAAAATTTTCAGATCTAAATCTCTCTAAACATCTTCTAAAACCCTTTGATCATTTGATTATTAATCCTTGTTTCAAGTGTTTCAATCCCTCCTCATCCATCCTCATCCAAAGTGCAAGAGAAGAATACTCCTTCAACCTCAAGTTTAAGAAGTATTGTATATTTGTTGTGTATATTGTGTATAGCATTTGTGAAGTAGTGTTGTGTTTATAGTAAGTAGTTCTAGGAGAGCTAGTTGTGAATAGAAGTTGGGTAGAGAAGAAGATTAAGTAGTGAAGTGGTGTGTAGTAGTAAAGAAGTTGAGGTGTGTACAAGTAGTGAAGAAGTAGTGATAAGTTGTGGTGTGTTGTGAGATTGGTTCTAGCTAGGATTAGGACCCGACATTTAGCTTAGTGTCGTAAATTGGTGTAAGCAAAAGTCGTGTAAGGTTTTCTCTGCCATAAGGGAGCTTGTTGACATAGTGAAGAAAACTCCCAAGTTAGGTGCTCGGGGAGTGGAGTAGGACGAAGAGGAGATTCGTAGCCGAACCACTATAAATCCTTTGTCTCACGGTGCCATCCTTCCATCTCTATCTTTTTACTTACTTACTTACATACTTGTCATGTTATATACTTGTTGATATCGTTGTTTATAATTGTGCAAGTCTTTTGGTATCATACAAAGTTCGGATTGGTGTTTTCATAAACAAAGTTTTAGTAAATTAAAAAGACGTAAAACCCGTCAAACAAGATTTTTAAAATATATTGTATTTTAAAACTTGAAATCGATCTATGGAAATGGAAAAATATTTAGAAGGGAAAATTGTTTTTAAACCACCATTTCTTGAAAATAGAAATTTTCTTACATGGAAAATGATGAGACGAAAAGTGTTACGCTTTTAAGGGGTCATTTAAGCCTTAATTCGTATAAATGTGATCAAATATTGCCCTAAATCGGTCCTTTTGTCATTTTAGGTACTTTTGAGAAGAATTATGGAAAACATGCATATTTGGACGTTTTTGGAGCATAAAAGTGAAGAAAACGACAAAGTCTCAAAAGAAGCAGAAATTACAACCTGACGGCGTCAGAGTCACAAGGTGACGCCGTCAGCAAGCCTTGACAAAAGAGTGGAAATCAATTATCAAATGACGGGCCAGAAAGATTTTGGAAATTAACACCTGACGCCGTGAGGTGTTAGAAGTTGTAGGCCATCAGGTTATGAGTTAAAGAGTGACGGCCCAGAGAGGAATAGAGAGTGACGGCGTCAGAAGTGGATCTAGGCCATCTGAGAAACCTAATGGTGGCGAGCTGACGGCGTCAGCCTCTATAACTGTACGCCGTCAGTAGTGTAAAATTCTATTATATGTTTCTATTTTTCATTCATGTACACGTGTTTGGAACTTTGTTGGGAAGAACTTTTTGGTACCGAAACCACTAACCGAATTTTCTGTACTTTTTAGGTTCCCCCAACCCTTGGAAAAAACCCATCCTGCTTTAATTAAAGATAAGTTCTTCCACTGTTAAAATTCAACATTAAAAATGTCATGTGTTTTGGGTTGAATTTATCTCCTTTTGCTTCCTTTTTAATAACATGTGTAGCCCATAAATTTCTCTTGTGTTTTGCCCCTTAAGATCTAAATGGAAACTAACATTAAATTATTGGTTTGGAAATGGGGGTGTTTTTGTGGTTTTTTTGGAAATGGATTGGTTTTCCATCAAATTTAGGCCCCCTCAAAAGAAAAACGGGCCAAGCATCCCCTTTTCTTTATTGGGTAACCGTTGGCCTTTTGAACGTCTTTGGAAAAATGTAGCCAAGGCCATACCTAGGACCCCCCTATAAGGGGTAAGTAAAAATTTTTAAATAATGAGCCCACTTTTACAATCCTAGGTTTGTGCCCGGTGCATGGGAAATAGAAAGGAGGAAATAAGAACCCTCAATAAATTGGAAGGAGAATATGTAATGTCAAACCCATAGTAAGTTTTTATTTTAAAGGAATACACCTTAAAATCCCACATCACAAGGTAACATATAATTATCAATTTAACCGAAAAGAATATTTAGGGAAAGTTAATAAAGTACCTTAAGTAAACACACTTTTCCTCCATATTGTTTTTCCACAACCACAAAAATTTAATATTTTTAAAATTTATTTCAATTGTGTTATCTGGGTTTTTAGTTTTGACTAGCAACTTAAATTCCCCGCCAAGTTCCTCCAAAACCGAGATTTTTAAACTTGATTCAATAAAATTAATAAAATAAAAAAAAACTTCCCTTTACCACCTTAGACCTAATTTAGAGTAGTTTTCTGTTCCCTAACGAACACTATTTCAACTGGTAAAGAGAACGATCAAAACCCGCCGTACGTTAACACTATCCCCTAATACCACAATCCGTCAGTTAACACACTTCCCCCCTGGGGTGGTGGTAAGTCCCCTTCTGAAGGATCCCTCGAGAAGTAAAAACCAGTGTTTTAGGTCACAAAACCCACGCCATCCCCAAGAAAAAAATATAAGTTTCGAAAGTTATTAAAAAAATCAATAGGGGACCTATGGAACCTTTGCCAATGTTTCTTTTCAATTGGTGAAATATTTAAAAATCCAGATAAATTCCTTACTGTTTGAAAAACCAAAGTACTAGCAATGATTTATTAATACAAAGGGCATGTCCAAATGTTGAGTATGAAAGAATATTTTTTTGTCAAACGGCAAACGATATGTGGAAAAATCTTTCAAAATATCACCAAGAAGAATATCAAGCCAAAGAAAAACTTGCAAATGAGTTAGTAGCAAAAGAAAGTATAGTAGACAAATATTTTGTTGAAGTAAGTACAAGTGCTACTAGTTCAAATGTCTTATATGTAGGTAATGATGCCGAAAACAACATGAGCCATGACAAGAACGAACAAGAAGAATATATAGAGATGCCAACCAATAAGGAACTAAGTGACGATGACGATGACGATTCTAGTTAAAGTGAAGACGAAGAATATGCAAAGGTTGTCAATGAGTTTAAAAGACTCATTAAAAAGCGACAAAAAGCACAAGATAAAAGGAAAACAACACGAAGAAAAAGATTTGATGATGAAGACAAAAAGACCAAAGGAGAATGTTTCGTTGCTCAAGCATCAAATGAAATTTGCCTAGGAATAAATTTGGAGCTCGATGAATGGGTAAAGGATAGCGGGTGCTCAAGACACATGATGGGGAATCGCAAGCTATTCTCTACATACAAAGCATACAGTGGAGGTAATGTTATTTTTGGTAGTGATCGTCGTGGAAAATCATAGGCAAAGGTACGATTTCTCAAGACTCCCTAACTATTGAAAATGTTGAACATGTAGATAACTTAACATATAACTTGCTTAGTATAGGTCAAATATGTGATAATAAATTTAGGGTTACCTTTACCGATAAGAATAGTGTAATTATTAAGGATGATAAAGTCATAGGTAGAGGAATTAGGAAAGGTGGTGTATATGTCATGAAACTAGGAGATAAATTGGAAGATAGGATATGCCTAGCAACCTTAGACGAAAACTCCACTTTGTGGCATAGGAGATTAGGTCATGCAAACATGCAACAAATACAATCATTGGTGTCTAAGGAACTAGTTAGAAACTTGCCTAGCCTAAAATATAATCAACACTTTTGCGATGCCTATAAAATAGGAAAACAAGCACATGCTAGTTATAAAGCTAAGAATATAGTATCCACCACTAGATGCTTAGAACTACTTCATATGGACCTCTTCGGTCCATCTGCGGTGCGGAGCTACGGTGGCAATCGCTACACCTTAGTTATAGTAGATGACTATTCACGATACACGTGGACTAGGTTCCTAAGCAATAAAACCGAGGCCTTTGAAAAATTTGAGACATTTAGTAAAATGATACAAAATAAGCTAGGATGCTCTATAGTTTCAATTAGGACGGACCATGGTAGGGAATTCGATAACGAAGTACAATTCGGAAAATATTGTGATTTAAATGGAATATCTCACAACTTTTCCGCTCCACGAACACCTCAATCAAATGGAGTAGTAGAAAGGAAAAATAGGACCTTACAAGAAATGAGTAGAACTATGTTAAATGAACAATCTATCCCACAAAAATTTTGGTGTCATGCCGTAGATACTTCAACATACATACTTAATAGGGTGTCTATTAGACGAATACTAGGAAAAACTCCTTATGAGTTACTAAGAGGTAGAAAACCAAACATAGGCTACTTTAAGGTATTTGGAAGTAAATGTTTCATTCTTAACACAAAGGATTATCTTACTAAGTTCGACCCTAAGTCATATGAAGGAATCTTTCTAGGATATTCGCAAAGTAGTAAAGCATATATAGTCTTAAATAAACACACTATGAAAGTAGAAGAATCCTTAAACGTAACCTTCGATGAAACTCCTCCACCACCTAAGACATTACCCTTAGAAGATGATGATGTTATAGAGGAAGAAGCTATTGAGGTTAGTAAAACAAAACCTTTAGGAAATGATATTGAAGAAGAAAATTTAGAAGAAAACGAAGTTATAAATATTAAGGAATCTAGGTCACACCCATTAGACAACATCATAGGTCACCTAAACCAACGAACACTTAGATCACTAGCGCAAGACAAAAATAATTTCTTTTTTTTTGTGTCGACGATAGAGCCTAAGAATATAAATGAAGCCTTAAAGGATGAAAGTTGGACTATGGCTATGCAAGAAGAATTAAATCAATTCAAAACAAATGATGTTTGGGAACTAGTCCCAAATCCTAGGAACGTGACCATAATAGGAACTAAGTGGGTATTTAGGAATAAATTAGATGAGAATGGAATAGTAACTAGGAACAAAGCTAGGTTAGTTGCCCAAGGTTATAATCAACAAGAAGGAATTGATTATGACGAAACTTATGCCCCCGTAGCTAGATTAGAATCCATTAGAATCCTTTTAGCTTATGCCTGCGCCCTAGACTTTAGGTTATACCAAATAGATGTGAAGAGTGCATTCCTTAACGGTTTTATCAATGAGGAGGTATATGTGGCACAACCTCCAGGATTCATTGACTTCACAAAACCTGATTATGTTTATAAAGTAAAGAAAGCTCTATATGGTCTTAAGCAAGCTCCAAAGGCTTGGTATGATAGACTAAACGCATTCTTGGTTAAACATAATTATTCCATGGGAATGGTAGACAACACTCTCTTCACTAAAAGAAGTAACCCACATATTATCATTGTTCAAATATATGTTGATGACATTATATTTGGCTCAACTTGTCAAGAAATGTGTGATGAATTTGCCAAAATCATGCATGATGAGTTTGAGATGAGTATGATGGTAGAACTAAACTTCTTCTTAGGACTACAAATAAAACAATTAGAAGATGGAATATTTTTTAACCAATCTAAGTACATTAAGGAAATGCTTAAGAAATTTGGCCTAGAAGACTCTAAACCACTTAAGACACTTATGTCTACGGAAATTAAACTCACAAGAGATGAAGAAGGTGAGTCCGTAGATAACACTAAGTATAGAGGAATGATAGGAAGTTTACTATACTTAACGGCAAGTAGACCCGATATCATGTATAGTGTTTGCCTTTGTGCTCGCTTTCAAGAGGATCCCAAAACCTCTCACCTAGAAGCGGTTAAGCGTATCTTCCGATACATTAAAGGCACTATACACTTAGGATTATGGTATCCTAAGGGATCCGGCATAGAAACCATTGTCTATGCGGATTCGGATCATGCGGGAGACTACGTAGATAGAAAGAGCACTAGCGGTATTTGCACGTTTATGGGATGTTGTTTAACATCTTAGTTTTCGAAGAAGGAAAGCGCTCTTGCTATTTCTACCACCGAAGCCGAATACGTAAGCGCTGGAAAGGCATGTCAACAAGCACTATGGATGAAACAAGCTCTCGTAGACTATGGCATTAGGTTAGAAAATATCCCCATTATGTGCGATAACAAAGGTGCTATAGACTTAAGTAAGAATCCCATTCAACACTCTAGGACTAAACATATAGAAATACGCCATCACTTCCTTATGGATAATGTACAAAAAGGAAACATTACAATAGAAAAGGTAGCTTCGGAAGATAACATTGCCGACATATTCACTAAGCCCCTTAAGCGTGAATTATTTAACCACTTGCGTTTAGGATTAGGAATGATGGAACAAATTGATTGAATTTTCTTGAAGGATCAAAACTTTCTGAAATTTTCAAAATTCTGGATACTTTTGGGTGTCGATAGGCGGACCCCTTAAATATATAAGGGCGGCCCCCTTAAAATTAAGGGGACCGGCCTCTATTTAAGGGGGCCGGCCATCTGATAGTAAAAAGGTTCCTTGTTTTCTCTCTTTCTTCTCAAATCTGAGTCTAGGATTCTATTTTGCACAAAATCAGGAATTGAGATATTTTGTTTGCATAATTATACTTTCAAGAAAAACCTCAATTCATTTTAAAATCATTCTCACGATTAGGAAAACTCATTGTTGAATAATGATAAAAACGTTTTTCTCTCAAATCATGCATAATAGTCTCACTCTCGTTATCTATAAGTATATAATCCAATGTATACTTACATATGACATTTAGAAGTGAGCAAAGTTAATTCAAGGAGACTAAAGATTGTTTCTTAGGACTATTTGGTTTTCATAAGAGTCGAAACAATCTTTACTCCACATTTGTTTCATATAGGCACACACTAGAACATAATCAAGAACTTCATTGTCACATTTGTTCCATCACTAGTTAGCCACTAATAGGTGTCTTTACTTTAGTTAATTGCTTTAGGTGATATTGATTGTTTAATTACTTATTAGCTTAATATGCATGCTTAATTATGATTATATGTTTATTTGCTTGCATGTTTACTTTTCATGTAAATTCCACTATGAAAATGCTTGCCTAGTTGCCTAAAGAGTTAGTCTTGCCCAAAACCAAACCCCAAAACAAACACCTTTCTGGAAAAACTTTACCAAAAACCCGTTTCTGGCAACCTGGATCCTCAGACCAGGGCGGCCCCCTTAAAATTAAGGGGACCGGCCACTAATTAAGGGGGCCGTCCATCTGTAGGTCGAGGTTTCCTGTTTACTTTCTGCTTTTCAGCCCATTTCACCCTATTTTGATTCCTCATTTCCCTGAATTCACAAACACCTTTTGTCAATCAAATCCAACACATATTCTCCTTCCATAAACACAAAATCATCACACTATAAATGCTTCTCATCATCACAAATCATTTCTCATTCATCCAAACATGTCATCTCCCAACAACCAAAAACCCAAGTTTTCAAGAGTTGCTAAAATCTCTGTCAAGCCCGTATGGAGAAGAAAGCTTGATACTTGTCAAAAATCATCATCAATAAATTATGTTGTCTCTAGCCAACCAATACCCAAGCCTTCAAACTACCCAAATAATACCACTCTTCTACATCACCAAGACAACCTCACAATCACACTCACCAATAAAGTTCCACCTTCACCCATCTCATCTCTACCAAATGATCCTTTTGAGGAAGATGATCAATTTCAAAACAACCACCATCACTCACATCCAAACATGAATCAAATGACTCATGACCAAACCACAAACCCACATCAAAATCCAACTTCACCATCATCACCTACCTCCGAACATGAAAAGTTCGTTGAAGAGCTCAAAAAAGCTCATGAGCTTAATGCTCTTCTTGCGTTGCACCTTACTCAATGCAATTTGGATCAACAACCCTCATCCACCAACTCATCACCATCAAATCATTTGTTCCATCTTGAGAATCATGTCAACAATTGCATTTGTTGTACATTTCTCCAAGAACAACACCTTGTTCTCAATGAACGTCTCACTTGGATTGAGCATCTACTTACTAAAACATTGTCAACATCACCACCAGCTAATCCTTTCACTCCATACCCATCACCAACAAACCACTATACCAAACCTCCATGCTTCCAAATAAAATCATCAAAAATCTTTAGTCTCCTAAGCAAGGCCAAGCAATCTCAAGATGGCAACTTAGCATCTTCTTAGTATAGTTTACTAAGAAAAGCATATATGCATGCTTATGTACTAAAGATTATGTTTTAACATAATCTATTTTAATAAATTTATTAGTGAATGTTTTGTTTTTGCCATGATTTTTACTTAATTGTCTTACTTTTACCATGTATTTGATTTATTATGCTTTGCTTTATTTGTATGCATTATATATATATATATATATATATATATATATATATATATATATATATATATATATATATATATATATATATATATATATATATATATATATATATA
>LBNU01032043.1:26981-40635 GCA_014162995.1 Artemisia annua | reverse complement strand
TGACAAGTCCTCAGACCTAAAGTCCACTGAGTATGCCTCATGTGATTCAAGTGACAAGTCTCATTCACCCAAGTCCAAAGTAGCTGATAATGAACCCAAAACAAAACCAGTTCCTTTTTCTGTTAAACACAATTTTGTTTCTAATTCTGTTTCTGATAAGTTTGTATGTAATAAACAAAGTTGTGTTAAGAATAAGTCTTTGAAAAAGAAATCTTGTTTTGTGCGTGGTAGTAAGTCTCATCTCATTAAGGACTATGATTTTCATGAGAAAAGAATGGGTGCATGTGCTGACCAAAAGAGAACTAGACCAATGTGGACCAATGTTAATGCTATTCCCCCATATGTTCCACAAGCAACACATGTGAAACCAGTTTCTGCTGGTAGAACTTTTCCAGCCGGTTGGAAAAGACATGTTGCTAGACCATCTTACAGACCTACTAGTACTTATTTTAAGAATGGTTTTTGGCATAGTTCTTATGACCCAATGTATATGGGGTGGGGAACAAGATGGGATACTGGTGTTAAGCCCTCAACAGGTTGTTCTTGGACAAATACAAGGAAAGGTTCATTCTGGGTACCCAAGAACAATAGTCCTTGTCAGGTGCACTGATTAAGGGGAGGCTTATTGTTGTATTATTTGTATTCTAACCAATTTTGTAGCTGTTGGATCCTCATAAGCCTAAGGGGAGGCTTAGTGTCTCTGTTGGCACTACCTTTTTCTTTGGTTCCTGCTGCTGATTGATGGTATATTTTATATATTTCATATTTTTTTTCTTTCTTTCTTTTCTTAGATTAAAAAAAAGAAAAAGAAGAAAAAAAAAGAAAAATAAATAAATAAAAATAAAAATAAAAAATAAATAAATAAATAAATAAATTAATTAAAAAAAAGAGTGTATAGTTTTTGTTTTATCTTGATTGCAAGTACTTGTAGTGGTTAATTACCACACATATGGTTCTCAGCTCACCATGTCTTACTGACACAAGAGTTGACTATCCCACAAGATTATGGCTTGTGGTAAAGGCTGTGGAAAACCATTTAACTTGGTAAAGGCTCATCAAATCTACTCATGTTGTTGCTGATTCTGATTGCTGCTGATAAGGTTCAAGCTGCTACCAGAATCTTGGTCTTCACAGATGGTTACTGGTTGCTATTGACATAGAGTCTTTGTTGCTGCTGGTTACTTTAATTTTTTGCAAGTGTTCAAGTCAATCCTCATGCTTTGGAAGTTACTCATCTAACTAGAATCTTGAACTTAACCAAGTCAAATTCAAGATTAGGGGAGGATTGTTGGGAATTTTAGAAGTTCCTACTGATGGAGTCTGCTGACAGGTTCCTACAGATGGTTACTGCTGAAGCTATAGATGGTTTCTGCTGATGACATGGTTCCTGCGGAAGATTTATTTCTGCGGATATAGTGAATCCGTATATTTATTATTAGTTTGTTAGGATACGCATAAGTTATTTTAAGTAGTGATATGCATTAATGTTTTATTTATTGCCGAATTAGGGTTTCTTATTTATAAAAGAAACACACGGCCTATGTTCATTTGTACTTTTACACTTCAAGAAAAACACCTTTAGTGTGTGTGAGATAGATCCATAGAGGATCATTTTTATTATTAGAGCAAAAACCTTGATTATAACTTTGATTGTGTTCTTATTATTCCGTTGTGCATGATCAATCATTGTTATCCTAGATCGAGCCAAAACGATTTCTCTACAATAATTGATCATGCACAGCGGAATAATAAGAACACAATCAAAGTTATAATCAAGGTTTTTGCTCTAATAATAAAAATGATCCTCTATGGATCTACCTCAAACACACTAAAGGTGTTTTTCTTGAAGTGTAAAAGTACAAATGAACATAGGCCGTGTGTTTCTTTTATAAATAAGAAACCCTAATTCGGCAATAAATAAAACATTAATGCATATCACTACTTAAAATAACTTATGCATATCCTAACAAACTAATAATAAATATACGGATTCACTATATCCGCAGAAATAAATCTTCCGCAGGAACCATGTCATCAGCAGAAACCATCTATAGCTTCAGCAGTAACCATCCGTAGGAACCTGTCAGCAGACTCCATTGGTAGGAACTTCTAAAATTCCCAACAATTGTTGACATGAATAATGCATAAAAACGTTATTTATATTTTTCGATATCTCTACGTTTTGATGATCACAAAATGTAAAATCATTAAACGTAAGATTACTACGTAAACAAGTAATAAGCTAGTTTATATCATTTTATCCAACTTAATCACATAAGGTATGAATAAACTAGTGCTTAATACATCTCATGATCAAAGGGGTATTTAATTAATTATTACAAAGTTTATTTAATAATATAAACATATTATATATTTTTGAAAAACATTTTTGGTAATAAAAGAAAATGTTTAAATCATACTAAATATATGAATTCAAATTTTTAACCAAAATCAGTTAGTTTTTCACCAAATAAACTTTCCCCACTAAAAGACAGAAAATCTGGCCGTTACAGATGGGCGGCCCCCTTAATTTTAAGGGGGCCGGCCACGCTCCCCTGTCAGATTCTGTCAGAAATTTTCTCCTATAAATACCACCTCAAACCTGGTATTTTTCTCACCTCTTGCACGAAAATTTTCAGATCTAAATCTCTCTAAACATCTTCTAAAAACCTTTGATCATTTGATTATTAATCCTTGTTTCAAGTGATTCAATCCCTCCTCATCCATCCTCATCCAAAGTGCAAGAGAAGAATACTCCTTCAACCTCAAGTTTAAGAAGTATTGTATATTTGTTGTGTATATTGTGTATAGCATTTGTGAAGTTGTATTGTGTTTATAGTAAGTAGTTCTAGGAGAGCTAGTTGTGAATAGAAGTTGGGTAGAGAAGAAGATTAAGTAGTGAAGTAGTGAAGTGGTGTGTAGTAGTGAAGAAGTTGAGGTGTGTACAAGTAGTGAAGAAGTAGTGATAAGTTGTGGTGTGTTGTGAGATTGGTTCTAGCTAGGATTAGGACCCGACATTTAGCTTAGTGTCGTAAATTGGTGTAAGCAAAAGTCGTGTAAGGTTTTCTCCGCCATAAGGGAGCTTGTTGACATAGTGAAGAAAACTCCCGAGTTAGGTGCTCGGGGAGTGGAGTAGGACGAAGAGGAGATTCGTAGCCGAACCACTATAAATCCTTTGTCTCACGGTGCCATCCTTCCATCTCTATCTTTTTACTTACTTACTTACATACTTGTCATATTATATACTTGTTGATATCGTTGTTTATAATTGTGCAAGTCTTTTGGTATCATACAAAGTTCGGATTGGTGTTTTCATAAACAAAGTTTTAGTAAATTAAAAAGACGTAAAACTATTCAACCCCTCTTTCTAGTTTTCCACATTATGCTTAAAAAGAATGAAGAATTGATTATCGCTGTGAAATGAAAATAGTATGAAAGAAAAGAAAAGTAATGGGAAATGTTGAAAAAGAAAATCAAAAAGAAAAAGAGAAAAGAAAAGAAGTGATTATTATGATGGGATAAAAAAAATCCTTGTATATTGATGTTATGCAGCTGTTTAGTTCATCCTTCTACGAATCCTACAAGAAACAACAAAAGAAAATTACCCATGCCTTGTTCATACCCTTAATCCCAAAGCCAACCCGAAAAAGTCATCATTGATATCATTGTCTGGTGCTTACGCCTTGTCGGAGTTGTCTTTGTGATTTGTGCAAGCCTATGGTAGCTATTTAGTCGTGTCTGTGCATATATTGAGTGAACTAAACCCTATTCGAGTGAATTGTGTGAATCATTTAAAATAATCCTTCGTGAGGTGTTTTTAGTTATGTGTCGATGCCTTTCTAACAAAATAATAAATCTGATAATATATCTCCATGATCACAAAACAAACTTAATTTTCTCGCCTGATTGCTTGAGGGCAAACAATAGCCAAGTGTGGAGGTATTTGATAACGCTCTAATTATACATATTTCTTGAGCATTATTCTATATGTTTTATGATCATTTTACGTGAACTTTTGGTACTTAATAGCATAAAATGAATGCATGTTCACTCTTGGATGGTCTGAGCATGAAACACCTAAAAACCTACTATTTCGCCACTTGAAGTGAATAAATAATGAAGTCTTCTATGATTAGCTTTTCATGTAAGCCAAGTGCGCGGGTTTTACAAGAAAGTGCGCCGCACTTACCTCTCGGTCAAAGGAAGTCAAATATATAATATTAAATAAAAGTGCGTCGCTAAGTCCGAAGTAACACGTGAACCAGAGCCAAGTTGCAGGGGTGAACGAATCAAAATAAGGGGTGTTAAATACTTTTTGGTGTCGAATTCTTGGTTACTTGTGACACTTGTGTAATCAGTTGATCAATCCAATCTGTATGTCTCTTGTTTATCATTTACGCACTTCTGTTATTATGAACTCATTAGCCATAAGAGGCTAAACCTCTTGTGATTGCTTGGATATGTGAATATAATAAAGCGACTTATGATTATGTTTTGATCTTTACCAATTTTAAGTTTATATTGTGAACTATTTCATTTCTAGTCTTATCACGTTTATTTATTGAAACTGGTTGAATATAATATGTTGGGATAGGTCGAAAGAACCAACGTGTTAAACGCAATTCTAGGAACTTGTCTGCGTTACTAGTCTTTGAAAGGAGAAATCCACTTAGAAGAATCAGTAATAATCTAGACTTGATATGAAATACTATTTCGAGAGAAATCACTTAATGGGTGGATATGAATCTTGAATTGAACCTACGAGTTATGAAAT
This sequence comes from Artemisia annua, assembly GCA_014162995.1. Classification (NCBI taxonomy): domain Eukaryota; kingdom Viridiplantae; phylum Streptophyta; class Magnoliopsida; order Asterales; family Asteraceae; genus Artemisia; species Artemisia annua. The sequence continues at coordinate 35,861 of LBNU01032043.1, read as the reverse complement.
TGCTCTTTTGACGAAAATAGCTCTCTTATAAGTTGTGCTCCTTTATCAAACTGAGATCAAACATAAACATTGTCACTAAATTATCCAAGCTATCCAAGCAATCATTTGTCTTAATATTTGAATTCCTTTTATTCCTATAATCGTTACTTGTCTTATTTTACTAATTGTTATACTTAAACTGAACGAACTAAGTCCCTGTGGATACGACCTGGTCTTACCTTAATCTAATACTACCAACGGGGGTTATACTTTACCCGTGTGTTTGATTTATTAAAATCGGTGAAACTAGTATTATAAATTTAAAGCTTTCCTTACACATCAGTCCCATTGGTATTCCCAGTACCTCTCTTATTTTTCTTGGAGTTATTTTGATAACCCCGCCATTTGGTAAATTCACCTCCATTGTCTACACATTCAAATTTTTTAAGATGAAGTAAGGCAGTTTTGTAGGAATCTTGTCGAAAGGGAACCCAAGTAATGAGCCAAATCCCATTTCTCTCACCCTTTGTTTCCTCTCTGGGCTCAATTTATGTGTAGCTACATAAAAGGGTTTTACAGTCCTCTTTGCTCTTAACGACTTGAAATATTTTCCTCTACCTTCATCGTCGTCTTCTTCCTCTTCCACTTTTTCTTTCCCTTACCCTTAGCCTTCTTTTTCTCGACAACAGCTTCTTCATCATCCATATCATCCTCATCTTCCAATTTTTTATTTCCTTTCCTTTTAGCAACCTTCTTCTATTTGTCAACTTTCTTTTTATCTTTTATAAGCCTTTTCCTTTTACCTGTCACTGTTCCTATTACCTATTTCTTTTTCTCTTCCCTTTTGTTCTTGTTTTCCTCTGCCTCTTGTTCTTCTAATCGTTGCTTCTTTCCTTTGCTTCTTGTTGTTGCAATCGGGGATTCTGTTTCTGTTGTTTTCCTTTTTGTTGTTGCTTTTTTCTTGTCATTGCTTTTCTTTGTCTTTTCCACCTTTTCCACAGATCCTTTTTTCTTCTTCTTTGCAACTACGATTGCTGTTGTTGTTGGTTGTATCACTGGTGATAACTCAGTTGTACCTTCAACTGTTTGTGTTATCACTGGTGATAACTCATTTGTGCCTTCAACTGTTGGTGTTATCACTGGTGATATCTCAGTTGTGCCTTCAATTGTTGGTGGCGTTGGTGTTGGTGTTTGGGCAGGTGATCTTTGATTTAATGGTGTAACGAGTATTGCTGGATTTGAAGAGTCTTTCTTTAGTGTTGTTTTTTCTGGTGTGGATGTTGATTTTCTTGCAGTTGAACTTGTCCTTGGTGTTCCTGCCGATGGTGATGATGTTGTTGGTGCCTTTGTTGGTGTTGATAATAGTTGTGATGTTTCTGTAGTTTTATTTTTTTTTTAAACCACTCGAAGTTTCTTTGTAGGCGTTTGTTTATTTGTTCTTTTATTTTTTGTTTCTGTCATATCTGCACAAAACAAATCCCAAATAAGTTGAATGAATACGATATGTGATAAATAAACTTTGAATGTGTGTGCTTCATATAATTTATAACATTCTACTGCAATTATACATACACATTCTACTGAATGCGTATGTATCACAGGTGATATACAGATGTAAATGTCAAAATCAAGTATGCCACATACATTTAGGTTTTTATCACAGTTAATTCTTCTAAAGTAGACATGCTTATATGTTACAATATACCTTTACTCTCTGGAGATAGCTGCAAAAATGGCATTGACGACAGAACTGCATTTACAATTTTATTTTTAGATTGTAACACAATGTATGTAATTTTTATGTGTAAAGCTTTATTAACATAAACTAACCGTTTAAAGCTTCTATCGAGCCCAGATCCGCAAAAGTATCAGAATCTACATTTTTTTCAAAAAGCACAAATTTAGTCTATCATCATATATACTAGTTATCACTGGTGATATTCTACAAAAACTGAATAAATCTAGTACAATTAACTGTTCTTCATCGTAGATGTTTATACGACCAAAAACTAAATAAAACTACTACAACTGTTTTATCAAATTTTAGTGTGACTTAATATTAATACCGCATTTTGTCTATATAATATTCAATTGGGGATAACCGAAACCCGCGGGGAAACCCGAAAACCGCATGGATAATATTAATCGGGTACCGGCGGGTAATGGGGCGGATACGGGTTTGGATATTATAAACGGGTGCGGGTACGGGTAAACTAAAACCGCCCCGAACCCGACCCGTTGCCATCCCTAACTAATATGCTCAATCTTTTTTAGCTTATAATTAGTTTTACTATGTCAAGTGAGAGAGTTAACACATAACTAAAGACCATCCCTATAATCATTTAACCATTTTGGTTAACAATTTATTTGGTATTTTCTTATGCAATTAATCTGCACAATGATACTAATAAACATAGTTATATGGATGATCTTTAATAATGTGTTAACTCTCACTTGACATAGCAAAACTAAATATAAGCAAAAAGAATGAGCATATTAGCAAGTTACAAAAATGGAACTAAAAGATTGCCGTCCCGAGTTTAACTACTTTGCAAAAGTGTTGTTATATACGATGGACCGATAGTAATTAACTCATTACCCCATTTTGCGAATAAGAGCATTGTTAAACAATTTTCCAATTCCAACATTACAATATAGTAAACAACTACAAAAGAATGTCACATACAGATGTCATGTGTTAACCATACAGAAAGGTGGCACTTATTTTATTTTTATTTATATATTTTTATTTTTTTAATAATCCGCTAATCAATGAGCGCGATGGTATATAGTCCGGAAAATGAGGAGGTTGCTTTAAGAAGTTTTTTGCTTTCGAATAATCAATTTATTCAATCTCATCTTCTATTTGGCTGTCAAGAATCTTGATAATCAATCTTTTTTGCTGCCGAGAATTTTGATAATAAAACTCTACTAGTTGAGACGCTATGTACATAACTTTTACCACTTCTGGTTTGTGTGAGGCCAAAATCGACTGATCTTAACTACTTCTACTTTTTGCGAGCGCAAAATCACAAACTTTACAAGAGTCTTCCAGTTCTTGTGGAAACTCTTTCTTACCAGTCAAGTATTTAGGTCACAAAAGTCATTAATGAGAACTTTCGAGACTTCAAATCATGGTGGAGAATGTTTGCTCGATGAAAATACTTCGGGCATCACAACAGCTAAGAGTTAATCTGGGGTTATTTTTCATATTCAAAATTTTTTGAAACATACAATTGTTCGTAAATACTTCCCAAAACATCTAACGGGGATTTCATCAATTTGGTACTTTGTATTTGACCATTGCTCAACTCACAAACAGATTATGTCCATAAGGTTTTATTTATTCGAAACCCTCATTCCAAATAACTTATTTATAGTGACCCAAATTAATTCATCCCTTCTATGGTATCATTTGGTTGTAAGATAATGGTACATGACCAAAAGTGACAATTTTTGCTCGCTTTTAAGAACAGTCAGGCCGGTTCTTATTATAGTTTTCTTAACATAAAGTTTTACAAAGTGTCTCTAATTTTATGAAACTCCTAAATCATTGTTATTTAAAATTAAATTATTACTGGAATAAAAGTATAAGTTTAGGACATTAAATATTCATATCAACCAAGCCACTCATTTTGACCCGCATCATATACCCATTATTTTAACTAGCCAATATGTCCAGCTCTACCTCTAATAACAGACTGAGACCAGTCGCTCTCAAAGGTTGCCTCCTTGAGCCCAATTAGTGTCATTTATAAGAAAAACAATTGGGTTGTTTGAGATTAGTTATTAAAACTGTGATCAATAGGGGTTATTTTGGAATACTAATAATTAAGTGACTGTTTACGATTCTAAAGGAAGCTTATTCTAGCAGTTATTTGGGACTGTTTATTGAAAGTGCTTATAGAAGGATAAACATTTGATTAAGCATTCCAAACAACCCAATTATAACAATTTCAAAAAGCAACGCAAAATCGCCCCTTTATGAGCTTCACTAAGCAATGTCCAACCAACCCCTTTATGGGCATAGTAGTCCCCACAAGAAAACCTCTTTGACTATTAGGAAAACCATTGCTTAAAAGCTTAGAAAAGAAATACAATGAAAGTGCATTAAAATTTCTTGTCAAATTATTAAACATGAAGGGGCAATAATCCAAAAGATATAAGAGACAGTCATGAGAACAATGAGGGTATTATAAGCATTTAGAAATAAAACACAATAAATATAGGGAATGTAAAATTAATATATACTCCCTCCGTCCCAAAATTATTGTCCAGTATTGACTTTTTTAGTCTTTCTTCTTCAACTTTGACCTTAAATATTTTTGTGGGTGTTATATAATATTTGATTCAAAATATATAAATGGATTGGGTTTTAAGTGTACTTTTCAATGGTATAATTTTTCATCAAGTATTATATACTAAAAAATATATATATATGGTCAAAGTTGAACCAATTTGACTTTGAAAATTCAAACTGGACAATAATTTTGGGACGGATGGAGTACACAAGTTGCAAGCTTTATATTGTATCAATCTATAGAACCAATTAGAACAATACATGCTCAAGTTGCGCAGGGGCGTAGCCAGGATTTTGCTTTTGGATGGGCCAAATAATTTTCGATATACTAACGAGTATAAAAAAAAATTCAAAATAGAATAATTTTTACGGTAGTAGTGAATTCTTAGATATTTTGCAGGCACCATCAATGTAAAAAAAAAGTGCAAACTAAAGATTGGAAAAGATTTTCTATGGGACTTAGTATATTTTTTGTGGCTTGAATAGTTAAAATAGGCATATCTATACAACTTATACAATAATTATGTGGCTTTATAGGTGGGCCGTAGCCCACCTTACACCCCATATGGCTCCGCCATTGAAGTTGCGGCTAAGGTACTCACATAACCATATGTGACCCATTGCCTCAAATGCACTTTCGAATTCATCAATGCCTTCATTAGCAGCTCTAGACCTGCATAAAAACGCACAAAAAATAATCTAGAAAAACATGTTAATCATCTCATACACACAAACACATAAAGACAAAGAGAGAGATACCATATTCGTTTATTAATATAAGAAGAATTCGTAAAGAAATACAAGTACCTGATTATTGAGATAAGTAATTCCAAATATCAAAACTTAGCCGGAATAACTACCATCGAAACCCTCCTTAGTATGTACATTTGCGTATAGAACTTATTATATAACAAAAGCATCACACATATGAAAATTGGTCTAGTATATGATAAACATATATGTTCAAAAAATAATGATAAACATACTCTTGCTGCTCAAAATCATCTTTTGAGTCCAAACTTGTCATAAACAATATATTGTTACTGGTCACAATGTTAACATAAATTTCTGATATTAACATTTCTCAGGAATTATTGTTCATAAAACAGATTTCTGAAAAGTATTTTGGGTAAAAGGGTCTACACCCTGGCAAAATTCATTACACCAAAAAACGTTGAGGTACAATATGACGAGGGTGAATTCCCTCGCCCCCAGTCCCTTAGGACACTTACAAGACACCTATCTAAGAATGGCATACCATTCTTAAAACTGACATGCACAACATGTGCAACTGACCAAACAACCATGCTAAACAAAAGCAACTACTATATGAACAAAAAACTACAACGACTATAAGATTACAAATAAAATTAAGTTCTTGAATCATCACACGTCGTCGTAGAAGTCCATAACCTTCAATGATGCAGCATTGGATCATCAATATTGAAATCAGAACTTGATAAGGATAAAACCAATGTACTCACCAACCAACCACAAGACCCCACCAACAACAAGTCAAAGCATACGCAATATGAACCAAGTTTGAGGATTAAGTGGACTTGTACATACAATAGGGTCCAAACCCTAACATCCATCAAAAGAAAGCAGCTTCGATCCCACGCATAAAATAGAACCATAATATGAAGATCGAACCACCCATAAACGATCCATAGAAAAAAGAATTACTATTGATCGAGTCATGGATTTTTGAATAAGATACCCGAGAAACTTAACTTACACATACCAATCTTCAAATCACCATAGTAATCCAAAACTTCTAGCGTCGTCCAAATATACAATATCATGGTCCTCAAATTGAAAATACAGTTCACAAGTTTCACACAACGGTTGGTGAGGGACTCTAAAACCACGGATAGAGCAGCAAGCTCAAAACTCGCTCCAAAAGTGTATGTTGAGATGCAAAACTGAACACCAATAAGAGAAACCAACAAATATGTATAAACCCAACGCACATCCCTAACTTCCATTAACCAACATCCATGCAATGATCACCCCACCAAACAACCAAGTAATAGGATGATAAGGCCACCATGCAATGATACGAACTTACAATCATGAAGAAAGGTCAAAAACAACAGCCATAGATGAAAATATAAAACCAGCTGCAACCAACCTTTCTACACATGAATAACCATAGGGTATTGGAAACCCTAACAGCCATGCAGCCCCAACGAACATGCAACATCCATGCCATGATCACCCCAGGTAGGGTTTTTGAATAAGATCCCTAAAACTTAACTTCCATCTCTCTAAAACCCACATTCAGAACACAAACATCTTGATTCGAACATACAAATACCAAACAACCCCTTGCAAAGGTTAACGTTCCAGCAGATCCATAAGATACGAACCCTAAAAATTAGGGTTTCGTAAACAATAATCACAGCAAGTTACAACCAGATCGCACCATGTAATAATAATCGATCTATCAAAATAAACCAACCAGATTGAAGGAAGAACAGCAGCAAGCGATCCCCAAAACAAACAAATCGCAAATCGAATATCTCTAATAAAATCGACCAAAAAACACCCTAACAATCGTACAATATATAGGGGATAATTCAGACCGACCTAAACAATAAAGGGAATAGATATGCGATCTGAATAAGGACGATTGTAAATCAAATATAGAACAACCGACTCAATAAAGAATCGATCAGTCACAAAAAGGATAGTAAAGATCTCTTCCAGCCGCCACCCACATGAAGACACAACCAAAAGAAACCGATTGCATACCAATAAACAAGGATTTAGAGGTAGAGATACGATTTTTAGTGATTGTTAATAGCCGGATAATAGAGGGATGGGTGGCGGCTGATCGCCCCTAGAGAGAGAATTTTTTAGGGTTTTCTGCGATAGATTTCTGAAAAGTATCAAAAATGGTCCATGTAGTTTGGTATTTGGCAAAAATGAGGCCATGTGTTTTATATGCTTTGCAAAACAGTCCTTAAGAAATACAAGAAAGTCCTCGAAAATAAGCAAAAATGGTCCCTCGGGTTTGGTTTTCGGCATAATATTTCTCTGCGTTTTATATCATTTACGACAATAAACCCTTGAAAATTTGAGGAAAAAAGTACATGGCAGTAATATACGATTATGAAAACAGCCCCAGTGTCAAATCTAAGGACTTTTGTGTAGCAAAAGATTATAGAAATGTCTCTCCTAACGTATGTTGCAAAATCATTATTTGAAACTTAATAATAATAATAATAATAATAATAATAATAATAATAATAATAATAATAATAATAATAACTAAAAAAAAGAAAAAAAAAAAGGAAAAAAAACACATATATCCCGTTACTTGCGATTATTTAAGAGTCTATTAACTAAATTTAAACCTACGAATTTGACTAATTCCATAACATAATTTCTACTAGATTCTTTTTATCATATTTCATACATAATTTTTGTTTTTTTTGGATTTTCAACTATAAAACGAATTTCTAAAAATATTGACTAAATTAAGAAATATTTAAATATCATTGAAATTAGGTTCAACTAATTCAATTTTGTCTAATAAGAAATGATTTAGTTTTTCAAAATGTCAAAACCTATATAAAAGATTATGCATTACTCTAAAATTCCCAGATAATTATATTAGCCATGAACATTTTTACCATGCAAATGTATTGCACGTAATGTAACGATCAATTGCTACTGTACTAATTATTTAAATCAGTTAGTTATCGAAATAGGATGGGAAACCTTGCCTAGTACTAGTCAAGTGATGATCGTACTACTTAAACGAGCAAATAGGAATGTGCATGACTCGTAAAGCAACGAATATGTACATTATGCACTTCAAGATCTATATTCTTTTGAATTCGGTGTTTTTCTTTTTTACTTTAGTGGCAAGGAAGTGATCAGCAACACATGAGGTATCAGATTCAATTCCGGCAAACTTTTTTCTTGGTGTAGAAACCCAATTTACATAATCTCCCCAACTCGACTTTAACTTGCAAAGACTAAATACAGATGTATGCAATGAATAGGTGTATATTTACAAATATTAGAAACAATATTTCTTACAATCAAAATAACGTGTTAAGGTACAGATTATGCAACAAAAATCATGCATTATTGTTCTCATTCCTAATTCATTGATAGGCCTAATATTTGAGAGCCAACTAAGTAGCATGTGGATATCATGTGCTTTGGTAGAGAAACAAGACTCGTGGGGATACAACTCCCTCTTTACCAACTTCTTTTGGTCCTCTCTTCCTCCCATGTGGTTGTTCTGGTACATGTGTTGGTGGATAAACCCTCAATTTTATACTTCACTTATTTTGTCTTACAATTTTTCTAAGGTTGCAAAAATCGCGAATCGGTAGTCGGGCGGTCGACCACCTTGTAGCTTGTAATCGGTCTAGGCGGGATTAATCGGTGATTAATCAGATTGGCAATACTGACAAATTTTGGTTATTTCGGCATGTTTGATGTATTTCCAGTGAGTTTTAGGTATTTATGGCAAGGTATTTTCTAAAAAACAACTTGTAATAGACTTAAATAGTTACTATAAGTGATCAAAATAAGTTTACAGTGAGTTTTGGGTACTTTCGGCAAGATTTATAGGTTTC
>LBNU01032043.1:1166-16647 GCA_014162995.1 Artemisia annua | reverse complement strand
ATACAAGTTATAAACAAATGAAAGGAGTAAATGCGTACCTGCGTTCAGCCACAGACTGAACCAAGTGGGGATACAGCTCCTCGTCAAACTCAAGGCTGAGTTTTCGCAGCTTCTCTTCTTGGTTATTCAGCAGAAGCTGCACCCGGCTGCGGAACTCCTCAAGATTAGCAAAGTGCTTATTCCTGTTCTGCTGCAGATGCTTCAAAATCCATAAGGAGCTCGTCCTCAGACGGTCTGCTTGACCACGCTCTTGCTCAAGCTCTACCATGACCGACATCTTTTGATCGGCCAGCTTCTGCGCAGACGCCTCTGCGCGCTCCAGTTTAGCCTTGGAGCTCAGCTGCTCAATTCTGCCTGCACAGACGCCAGCTGCGCCGCCAGGGAGGAAACTTGCTCCTCATACTGGGAACGACTACTCTCAGCGGAGTAGCTCGCTCTGGCATGCGCGACCAGCTCAGACTGGCGCGCAGTGATGGAGGCCAGTTCCTCCATCACGGAGTCAAAAGACTTCGACTCCTCACCAATTTCCCTTGGAGAGTGCGCCCCATCCAGAAAGGGACTCTCCTTAGGAGACGCACTTCCATCCAGTACGCCAGTGCTCCCCACATGTTGATCACTGCAAAAAAGATAATAGAGCCAAGTATTAGTATCCGAAAACAATTCAGCATACGCAAAGTACTTAGTAAAATTGCAGAGTACTCACATGTGGGGAGGAGAAGAAGGCATGTCCTTCTCAACCTCAGACATAGATGCGTCCCCCTCCGACTTCTCAGCATCCTCGCTGCGCCAAAGACAAAAGACAAAGTTAGACAATAACTTCACAAAATTTATGACAAAATAAATAGAAAACTTACCCTGTGATAGGCGACTCCTCAACAGCCTCAGAGCGCGGCCTCTTTGAGGACTCCGCATCATCAACACCAGTCCCACTGCGCTTCCGGACTAGCCCCTCCTCCATCTCTTCATCTGAATCATCTAACTCCACAACCAACGGTTTAGGAGGAGGCTGCGCAATGACAGGTGCCTGCTGCGCAGGAGGAGCAATCCCCTGTATAGGTTCGGCCACCACAGGAGAACCCTCGGGCTCAGGAACCACCATCTCCACGACGCGCCCACCCGTCGCCTCCAGTATAGGAACCTCGCCCTCCCCCAACGGACGAACCCCTATGGTCATTGCTCGCGGCTCATCCAGCTGCACAACGCCGAAGAGATCCATCTCTGCAAAAAAATAAAAAAACAGAACAACTGTTACATAACTTATGGAGAACGAAGAAAGACTCACTCTAACACGACACTAAGTGCGAAGGATGAGTACCCACCCGAACCATCCGCAGCCAAGAAGGTTGGCACCTCCGTCGCAGGCTCAAAGTAGTTGCGACTGATGCCCATATGCACCAGGAACTCTTCTGGATAAGCATTGATGGGAAGGCGATTTGCGTCAATCATGGCTGCGTGATCCGCGTTATACCAACCCTCCAGGGGGTACTCATCCCTTGGCAAGGAGTGCCGAGTATAAAACTCAAAGTTATAAGGAAAAACCACGGAGTCAACCCAGAAGAATTTCTCTCGCCAGTTGCGTAGCGAGTCAACCCTCTTGGTATAGCACTGTAACTCACCCTTGCGCTTCGCAAAGGTGATCCACCCATTCAACCACGTTGTATGATAGAACGCTCGGAATAAATGGATGGTGGGGTGAATTACCAACAACCGGCAATTCACCTCAAAATTGGAAATCTTAGCAGCGCCAAGAGGGTGCAACTGCGAGATATGGATGGAATAGTATATGAGTATATCACTCAGAAATACGGTAATGGGGACACGCTGATTCGCATATTCGAAAAAGCGCGTGTATACCCCTACCTTCCCAAAGGGGAAGTCCGCAATTGTATCATCAGGATCGGGCACCACTGGGTGCACGTCCACTAGAATATAATAGTCCGAGGAGAATCGCGTCAGCTCATCCTCGGACATATTCGAACGACAATCACTCAATTGAATAACCATTTTTTGAAAAAGTAAGCGCACGCGCTAATTACCTAAGTATTTCGCAGGTTATTTGGAAGAAATCGGAATATTCTTTGCAATTGAAAGAGAGAGTTTACTGTGGTAATCATAGTAAAAATGGACGGGGTTATATAGTATTCCGACCTACCACCGATGATCGACATGTGTAATACACTAACTCACATCGTGTGGCCAGGAACTGAAACGGTAAGGGACACGTGGGAGACCTCCCCGATTCTCGAGGTACCTAAACAACACCTTTTTAGACTAGATTCATCATACGTGTGTTTTTGGCGGTATAAGTTGCACTCTTCCCGCGTACGCGTGGCGATAACGTTGGCATGTTTAAGTCTAGTATCCGCAGGTCTTACCTACGCACACTAGACTGGGGGGACATGATGACGTATGGTATGGATCCGGGTCATGCACCCATCCAATACGCAAGCCCATCACAAATGGGCCATTATAACGATATTTGCAGCCCACGAGGCCCGCGAATACAGAATTATACTTAAAGCCCACCACGAGTGGACTATTTAGTTAACACCTAGGCCCATGCAGGCCCAAGCCCGGATAGGGGCACTTATCCGGTATGCGATATCTTCTATTATTATTGATAGATATCGGATACCGAAGATTGGGGAACACGAAACCAACTAGGGTTTCGTGTGTATAAATAGAGGTCTCCTCAGCCCTCTAAAGGTACGATACTAAACCCTAAGCTACGAACCTTAACCCAAAACACGATTACTTACTCTCATGCCGGAGGATAATCGGGGGAGACAATCCCTCGATAAGCCTAACGGTGTTTGTTGTTTTCTTAGTTCGCAGGTCTCGAGCGACTTTACCCGAATTGGTACTCAAGTCAAGCCACTCCCAACTTTTGTATCAACAAAAAACATTATAGAATATTTTTAGAAAAAGTTGTTAGTCTATAAGCATAAGTATTTGCAAAGGACGATTGGTTTACATATGCAATAATCCATTATTGCTTATTAGTCGCTACATCTTAGTGTTATTTGCAAGTTGCCTACTGAATTTGTTGTATAGTTCTAGTTCCTGTTGGTACTTATTAATTGTAAACTCATGGTTTTTTTTTTGTGCTCACTTGTAGACTTTTTAGTAGGCTATTGTATATTTATTTGTTCATATGATAAGTATATAAGTATTTTCTCACTAGTAGACTTTTTAGTGGGCTACTAGAAATTAAATACGTTATGGTGCATCTTTTCTTTGTTCATGAGTCTAGCACAATTTTTCTTTCAATAGCAGACTTAAGGCTCACGTTCTTAGATTGCTGACGTTTTTATTTTATTAATTTACTTATAGGTACATTGGAGTGACGAGCGTCCGTTAGAGAATATAGAGTTGAACGCGATCATTGGTGCATGGTTTACATTGTGGAGCGATTGATTCTAGATAATTATGTTGAATTCTAGTGTTTTTCTTTATGGTTATTTGTTGAATTCTAGTGTTTTAATTTGGATTTTGTCTAAGATTTATGTTTAGCTGAATTGAAGTATTGTCTTAATTTACTTTATTGATTTTGACATGTCTGATCTATCTAAATCACTTTATATATATTTGTTGCATTTATGTTTCTTTATTTTGGTGAGTCAAATTGTTGATTATGGAATTTATTGAAAAATTCCAAAAATATTTTTTTTTAATAAAAGAGATTAACAAAAAAGACATCTTTTAAGATAAAAACATGAAACGATAACCTGGTAAGCTAAATAACTCATCTCTAACCCGGCCCTAAAATAATATCGGGTTACCTTTATGCAATCTAACTTTACCATGCTTGTGGTCGAGCTAAGATTGGACCTCCTCTGGCCCGAGCTCCTACTCCACCGCACCATTCCTCTCTTACAGGACATGCCTGTTTCCTGGGAAAAAAAAGCATTTCAATAGATGTCAACTGATTGCTACCACTTAAAAAAAACTCATTTATTAAAGTAAAATTCCCAGAATTTTCAAATCGTCATCTTCCCGAGCATACTTGGCATAGTCATTACCTAGAGTTCACGTTAGTATCAAATCGTCATCTTCCCGAACCAACAAATCTGTATTATTAAACAGAAGGCTCAACCTCGTAAGTGAAATTCATGAGATAAGTGCAAAGTCATAAAGTAATTTTGTGGTACAAAACAAGTCTGCTACAAATCAAGCTATATTAGTATAATACTTAAAGAATGCTTACAGCTAATTATGCTATCAATGACATTTCATATTAACCCATTACAACTCATTTTAATGCATAACAATCTATCTCTACCTAATACATCTCATAGTTTCAGATTTAATTACTTAGAGCCAAATATGAAATCATAATAATGTAATCTATTTCTGTTTATAGTCGTATTCCATCGATCGTTTGTCGATCCATCATAGTATGTCCCATAATTAATAAAAAAAAATAATTTACAACCATTCAAAATGAGCCTACCAGAATGTACATATATATGCATATTAACTTACCAATTACCTGTAAGAAAAACATGCAAAATAGCTATATACGAATACTTAACATAGTCTTAGATATCATTAGTTCTTAGCTAAGGGATCAACTACATCTGTAGTACTATTTCACATGGATTATTTTAACAACTTAAATCCAGAAGTTACTTCATTTTTCTCATTATATATCATGTGGAGTTTCGTATCAATCATATACAAGTCGTGATGGCATATAACTTACCGCTAACGGCCAACTGTTAGTGTCTAGAACAAACAAGTTCTAAGTACTTGAAATAGAACTCAAACTAAAACTTCAATTAACATGCCTTATATAAAGCTTCTCACTTACTTTTGACTCGATTACATTCACATACCTACTACGTACAGTTAAAACTTGAAGTATTCACATTCGAGTAGAGCTTCCAACTGGACAATAAACAAAACTCATTTCATAACAAATAAAAATAACTGTAAAAGTCACAATGTTGTCAAGTATCTACACCGATAACTTGTTTCCTCCATCTACCAAATGTATCTTTTATATATACCATAGCATCTGCAATTCCATGTCAACCTCATTTAAACACCAACACATAACAAATAAAAATATTAATAAGTCAACAAAATCCCTAGCTGTTTATATTAACGACTATAATGATTGTAAAATGCTAAGTATATTATGTTATCAACTTAAATCTCCATCATTTAGATTGGATTCTCAGATTTAGACATAAAATAGATAAGGATTACACTATAAATTAAACAAAAATAATGAGAGATCTACGTTTGGTTACTTTAAATTTAACCCAAACTTACATAAAAGACCCATTTCATTCAAGCATTCCATCGGGCACTTGATGGGCATCATAAACCTGTAAGATCTAAATATGGAAAAAATGATACTAATTATTCAATAAGTATAACTGAAATAGTTTATTTCGTCAATTCCATTGGTTGGACATTGATGACGTATAGTCTATACTCGGGTCACGAACCCGAGCATTAAACATCACTAACATTTAAGCCCACTACGTGTGGGCTATTATGATAATGGTTTGGGCTCACGAGGCCCAAACCCAAAGTTATTTATGGATTAGATATAGGATATCTCCTAATAAGGAGATATATATCAAATATCCGATATCGGTGGATACACCAAAGAGTGAGGAACACGAAACCTTATCGGTTCCGTGTGTATATATAGGGCATCATAGCTCTCGTCAGAGGTACGACTTACAACCCTAATTCTTTACATAACCCTAAATCGATTACTTACTCTCACGCCGGAGGATAATCGTGGGAGACAATCCCACGATAAGCCTAACGGTGTTTGTTTGCTCTCTTAGTGCGCAGGTCTCAAGCATTAAGATCTAATTGGTACGAGAACAGGAACCCATACAAGGAACGCCCAACTTTTGTATCAACAAGTGGCGCCATCCGTGGGACCCTACACTAAGAACTAGGATGACGAAACACAAAAACTCAGGCCAGCGGACTCCGCAGTTGGAAAAAACACGTGGTGACCCCACAAGGAAGAACCACCAAGATTCAGGCTCTAGACAGGCCTCTGGGACAACCAGCGTGCCTGGTCATCAAGCATCGGACCCAACCCTAGTTCTCCCAACGGTAGAACTGCTCGCAGAGACCACCCAGACCACTACGGTGGTCTCAAGCACTGAAGAACTTCAGCGCACCCTCTTCAATACTCCCCATCAAACGGCACCTAATGTGGACAACACTGTGCCGCCAGGCGCGCCTAACCGGAATAGGGGACCTAATACAGAAGCAGAGATCGTTGCGCTGGAGGAGGATACGCTTGAGTTAACGCTAAGTAATTTTGTAGCTCAAAATTACGAAACCTTAACTAACCTCATGCAAGAGGAGGCAAGAAGAAGGTCAAGTCAGAACCTACAAGCTCGGCTTAACTTTAATGAAACATCCCCATCGCGCTACCAAGAGCGCGAAAATAGTGAAAGGCGCACCAATGTCCGCGCTAGACTTGGTACAACATCCGATTCACAATACTCGGAGGAATACGAAGATAATGAGAGGCGTGCCAATGTCTACTCTAGACATGGTAATCGCAGAATCCAAGATAGACTTGGACGGAAACGCTCACTGATCGAGAGCTCTTCGAGATCTGGAAGTAGGAGAGTCCATGATAGACTGGGAAAACGAATACCCCCAAGCGAAAGCCCCTCAAGTTCGGACTCCGAGGAAAAACAACGCAAGCGCCGCAAAAGCGACGATTCTTCCTCAAGTGACTCCTCGGACAACGAGGACAAAGAAACAGGACATTTGAAGTCCAGAGGAAGACATCGCGAGGAAGAAGATGAAGATATATCCCTTCCTTGGCGCCGCCAAAAGGTGGATGCATTCACACGGCGCATCAGTGGTTATTCGGATCACAAGAAAAGGCGCATGTCCGCCAATGTTAAAACATATGACGGAACAGGTGATCCTGACGATCACCTAAAAATTTTTGAATCCGCTGCTACTATCGAAAATTGGCCACAACCTATGTGGTGCAATATGTTTAACTCCACATTAGTAGGGAATGCGCGAACTTGGTTTAGCAAGCTTCCACGGAGAAGCATAGACGGGTTTGAAGAATTGCGAAAAGCATTCCGCGTAAACTTCACTCAGAGAAAGAAGTGCGCCAAGAACCCTGTGGAATTGGCCAGAGTAAAACAGCGCCAAGGGGAATCAACGAGCGCTTACATGGAGCGCTTCAAGGATGAGTGTATACACGTCAAGGCGTGTCCTGAAGTACTAAAAATCTCAGGGTTCATGAATGGGATTAATAATCCAGAACTCATCAGGAAACTAAATGATAAGGTTCCTCAAACCTTCGATGAACTAATGAAGCGCACAAGGTCCTTCATCCAAGGAGAAGCCGCCGCCGCAGATAGCAAAAAAGGATACTCGAATTATAGGCCGCAAGAACAGTCAAGGAGACAATCCAATGACCAGAGCGGAAATCGGAATAAAAACTATCGCAACGAGGGAAGCACACGGGGAAACGACAAGTATACCCCGTTGACAAAAACTCCAAGAGAGATATTTACAACAGAAGGTGCAAACTTCCCTAAACCCCCACCAATGCGCAACCCAGAGGGAAAGCGCACTGGGAATGGATATTGCGAATATCACGGACAGAAGGGCCACACCACAAATGAGTGCGTCCAATTGCGCCAACTAATTGACAAATTGGTGAAAGAGGGCAGGATGGACCACTTAGTAAAGAACATCAAAGATGGGAAAGACAGACAGAAGACTGCGGATAAAAGGAAGCACCTAAAGATAAAGCTGACACAATATACATGATACAATCATGGCAACGCAAAGTCAAGCAAAAAGTCAGCCAAAGGTTTTCCTCCTATAATGAAATCTCTTTTCCCACTTTGACTACGGACAACGCAGTGGCGGAGCCACTCACCATTGAAATAAATGCAGGGGGTCACGACATCCACCGTATGTACGTTGATGGAGGAGCATCCGCAGAAATAATGTACGAACATCGTTTCAAGAGATTACGACCCGAGATACAAAGCCAACTAGTTCTCGCCGCGACATCATTAACGGGCTTCACGGGAGAAAAAATATGGCCAATAGGACAACTACGGCTGCTAGTTAGGATCGGTAATAAGGAGCACTCCACAAAAGCGTGGATGAACTTTATGGTGATCAGCCCTGGCATTATCGGAAGATCAGGAAGATCAGCCCTGCGCGCAGTACCATCCACAGCACATAAGATGCTCAAATTCCCAGTAGAAGGTGGCATCGTCACCCTCTACAATAATGCCGTGCCACCTGAAGAATGTAACACTGTTACATGTGAAACGACACACACTCCAGGACATGGCGCAGCCAAGATACCGAACATAAAAGTGGCAATTCATCCCGATTACCCTGAACAACAGGTATCACTTGGGGGTTCGCTATCAGACAAAGGAAAAACAGCCGTGTGCGCACTCCTACAAAAGAATCTGGATGTCTTCGCATGGGAGCCAAAACACATGACTGGTGTACCATCCACAGCACATAAGATGCTCAAATTCCCAGTAGAAGGTGGCATCGTCACCCTCTACAATAATGCCGTGCCACCTGAAGAATGTAACACTGTTACATGTGAAACGACACACACTCCAGGACATGGCGCAGCCAAGATACCGAACATAAAAGTGGCAATTCATCCCGATTACCCTGAACAACAGGTATCACTTGGGGGCTCGCTGTCAGACAAAGGAAAAACAGCCGTGTGCGCACTCCTGCAAAAGAATCTGGATGTCTTCGCATGGGAGCCAAAACACATGACTGGCGTACCATCCACAGCACCTAAGAGCTCAAATTACCCAGGAGAAGGAGGCCCCGTCACCATCCAGAATAATGCCGGGCCACCAGAAGAATGTAACACTGTTACATGTGAAACGACACACACTCCAGGACATGGCGCAGCCAAGATACCGAACATAAAAGTGGCAATTCATCCCGATTACCCTGAACAACAGGTATCACTTGGGGGCTCGCTGTCAGACAAAGGAAAAACAGCCATGTGCGCACTCTTGCAAAAGAATCTGGATGTCTTCGCATGGGAGCCAAAACACATGACTGGCGTACCTCGGTCAATCTCAGAACACAAGTTGCAAATCCGACAAGGATATCCACCAATAAGGCAGAAGAAGCGCGGCCAAGCACCAGAGCGCGCGAAAGCCATCTTGGAGGAAGTACATAAGCTAGTAGATGCATGTATCATGCGAGAAGTCTACTACCATGATTGGCTGTCTAACCCAGTCATGGTTAAAAAGAGCGATGGCAGTTGGCGAATGTGCGTAGACTTCACTGATCTCAACAAAGCATGTCCAAAGGACTGCTACCCACTACCAGAGATAGATTGGAAAGTAGAGTCTCTCTGCGGATACCCCTTTAAATGCTTTTTGGACGCATATAAAGGGTACCACCAAATCCAGATGGCTAAGGAAGATGAGGAAAAGACAGCTTTCCATACGAGCCAGGGTGTCTATTGTTACACAAAGATGCCTTGTGGACTGAAGAACGCGGGTGCCACCTACCAGCGCTTGGTAGATAATGCATTTGAAAAGCAAGTGGGCCGCAACTTAGAAGTGTATGTTGATGACCTCGTCATAAAGAGCCATACTGAAGATGAAGTAGTGCGTGACATTGAAGAAACATTCAGAACACTACGGAGAATCAATATGAAGTTAAACCCTAAGAAGTGCACTTTTGGCGCTACAGAAGGCATGTTCTTGGGATACTTGATAGAACCGGATCGCATTAAACCGTGCCCAGAAAAGACAGAAGCAGTCATCCAGCTTCCTTCACCACGCACGCTAAAGGAAGTTCAATCCCTGAATGGGAAATTGGCAGGATTAAACAGGTTCTTATCTAAGTCAGCGGACAAATCACTCCCACTCTTTAAAACACTCAAGAAGTGTACAAAAAAGGGAGATTTCCGTTGGACCACAAAAGCGGAAGAAGCTTTTCAACAGCTTAAGCAAACCATAGCAGCGCTCCCCAAATTAGTCGCACCCCGACCAGGGGAGGAGTTGATAATGTACTTATCCGCAACTCATGGGGCAGTAAGCGCAGTGCTATTGACGGATAGGAGTTCAGTACAAACACCCGTATACTTCGTAAGCAAAGCGCTTAAGAAGAAGGAGATCAACTATAGTCCAATGGAAAAGTTGATACTGGCACTAGTATTTGCAGCCAAAAGACTGCGCAGATACTTCCAAGCGCACCCATAATGGTGATCACAGATCAACCCATCAAGCAAGTCATCTCCAAGCCCGATGCGTCTGGGTGATTGCAGAAGTGGAGCGTATTGCTAGGTGAACATAACATCTCCTATAGACCAAGCACAGCAGTCAAAAGTCAGATACTCGCGGACTTCATCATCGAAAAGCCAGACACCGATGATACACCTCAGCACCCTAAGGCGGAATTACAAGAACCATGGATCCTTTTCACAGACGGATCCTCATGTGTGGATGGTTCAGGCGCAGGCCTTATACTCACCAACCCAGAAGGAATGGAATTCACATATGCCCTACGCTTTGAATTCACCGCCACGAACAACGAGGCAGAATATGAAGCCCTAATCGCTGGACTACGCATTGCAGCGCGAATGGGTGTACGCAACCTAGAAGCAAACGTAGACTCCCGATTGGTGGCCAACCAGGTGTCAGGTGAATACGATGCTAAAGAAGAAAACATGATCCAATACCTCGAAAAAACAAAGTCCTTAATCCAAGGATTTGATAGATTTACAATCAAACAAGTCCCTAGAGGGGAGAACAAGAAAGCAGACGCGTTGAGCAAGATTGCGTCTACAAGTTTTGCTCATCTGTCAAAACAGGTATTGGTGGAAATTCTAAAAGACAAATCCATCTCTAAGATGGAAATATCCACGGTGATAGAAGAAGAAGGCCCTAGATGGATGGCCCTATCGTGGACTTTATCAGCAAGGGCATACTACCCCAAGAACAGAAGGAAGCTCGACGAATACGGCGCACAGCGCAACGATTCGAGCTTAGAGATGGCGTCTTATACAGGCGCTCATTCTTGCAACCATGGCTTAGATGCGTTGGACCTCTTCAAGCGGATTACGTACTCCGAGAGATCCACGCTGGATCATGCAGTATGCATTCAGGACCACGGTTCGTCGTGGCACGAGCCCTAAGGTCAGGATACTACTGGCCCACTATGCACCGTGATGCGCGGGATTTGGTACGGAAGTGCAGTGACTGCCAAGTTCACAGACCCATCCCGCGCCGACCACAGCATGAGCTAACACACATCACATCGCCATGGCCATTCTACAAGTGGGGTATCGACATCGCTGGACCTTTCCCTGTTGCCGCGGGAGGATTGAAATTCCTCATTGTGGCAATAGATTACTTCACCAAGTGGATTGAAGCGAAAGCAGTAGCAACGATTACAGGCAACCAAGTTAAGCGATTCATTTGGGATAACATAGTATGTCGATTTGGATTACCTGGAGAAATCATCTCAGACAACGGCAAAAAATTCCGTGATAATCCGTTTAAAGATTGGTGCGAACAACTGAACATCACGCAACACTTTGCGTCAGTAACTCACCCACAAACTAATGGTCTGGTTGAATGCGCGAACCGTAGTCTGGGCGAAGGAATCAAAGCGCGTCTAGACAGACACAAAGGAAGATGGGTAGAAGAACTGTCACACGTTCTTTGGGCGCACCGAACAACCATCAAAGTTAGCAACGGAGACACTCCTTTCTCCCTCTTCTATGGGACAGAAGCTGTAATACCAGCTGAAATTAGAATGCCAACTATCCGCACAGCAGAAGTTAACATCACCACAAATGATGATGAGCGGCGCATAGACTTGGATCTTCTGGAAGAAAGGCGTGAACGTGTACCGATACGGGAAGAAAAAGCCAAGTCAAGAATGAAAGGATACTGATTAGTCGTTTATAGTATAGTATATATCCAAGTGATTTCTCAACGAATAAGAAATACCCGGGTCGTGATCCGTGTGAAGGTGAATGGAACCGTAGTTAACGATTTGTGAATTTGTGTAAAGAAAAGTGAAATAAAAGGGATATGATAGAATTTATAACTACGGAAAATGAAACGAAATTAAAAAGCCCAAGAAACAATAACGAAAAGAAATCTAAGCTTAAAACGTGACCTAATCTAAAAACGCGTAAACTATTTTGAAAACTACGTAAGTGCGCGAAATAAAACGTGAAATTTAAATTCTACTAATCCTACGGGCATGAAAATGATTTTTCTACGTTCTAAAAGCTAAAAGAAAATTTTAGGAAAAAGAAAAATAATATTTTGGCTTTTATTTAATTCTTATTAATTAAAAACTATTTTTAAATATTAAAATATATTAAAAATGCAAATAATTAAAAAAATGAAAAATTAATTTTGAAAAATCTAAAATATTATAAAACTAATTTTAAAACTGAAAAATATTTTTTTTAGATTTTTTATTAATTTATATTAATTAAAAAGGATTTAAAAATACTTAAAAACTAAATTAATTATTATAAATACTAATGACTTAAGAAAATTATGAAATTTTTCAGGGAAATCTAAAATATTATTAAAAACCTAGGAAAAATAAAATTACTAAATTCTAAACCCTAATAAGCACTTTTGGGCAAATAAGCTGTTTGAAATAAGCACTTAGAATAAGCAAATAAGCACTATAATGCACCAAAAGCTCAGGTATAATGTAATAGACCTAAACAAACTTAATTCAACTCAGAAAACTCAAATAACACAAAAACAACATATATTTGGCATTTAAAGTCGGTTTTTGGTCTTATTGGTCCGTAATTTTGGTATAAAGGTATGTGTAAAATAACACATACCAGATACTATGATGCCAAAGTACGAAGCACTTCATTCAGACCAGGCGATTTCGTATACCGTGAAAACGGCTCAAGCCGCGCAGAAGACACTGGAAAGCTAGGACCAAAGTGGGAAGGACCTTACGAGGTCGTCGAAGCACTTGGAAAAGGCGCATACAAGCTGCGCGACAAGGATGGCCATGAGCTACAACGCACGTGGAACATACGCAATCTCAAGAGATGCTATCTTTAGGAAAGGCTACGGCCTCACACATGGATTATGCACTTTAGTGCGTGCCCCAATAAAGATCCATGATTTTTTTTATTTACCTAGATAAGTACTTTCTCTTTTTTATAAAAACTTGCAAGTAATAATTCAAATTTGCGGTTTCTAGCTAACTCCACGTCACATTTTCTTTACATTGTTATCTAAATATTATTTATGTTTCAATGTGTTGGTTACATTACCTTTAGCCTACATGGCGTGCATGCACTTACTAATATATACCCACGTTGGTAAAAGGATGAGTTAACCTACTAAACAACTCGTTGAGTAAGAGGGTTGCAAACCCATCAACATTGGATCACGCATCCTTGTTAAACACCTTGCGCTCAAGACGTTGGCGTAAGTTCCTTGCGCACCCCATGATGGATGCGCAAATAATGCACACTGTGCGCGTTTAACAACTTAGGAGCCAAGACTCTTGATTCCTTAAATGCAGTACGCTGCATAAACTAACAAAAATTCATAGACAACTGTGATTTTTTCTAAGTGAACAATTTCATATATACGAATATGATCTTTATATACATGATTATGATCTTCTAAGCACGCTTTGATACTTAACAGTCTTAATGAAAAGATAAGCAAGTTATGTGCAAACATCACTCGCGAAAGAACAACAAGTTCAAACATATGTCTAAGTGCTTGGAGAACTATAAAAATGCTAAGTGCATACAAAGAAGGCAGACGTACAAATGAACTTTTTTTTTTTATAAACGGC
Organism: Artemisia annua; assembly: GCA_014162995.1. Classification (NCBI taxonomy): domain Eukaryota; kingdom Viridiplantae; phylum Streptophyta; class Magnoliopsida; order Asterales; family Asteraceae; genus Artemisia; species Artemisia annua. The sequence goes on along the minus strand of LBNU01032043.1, from coordinate 2,811 downwards.
GTGTTTATACATACAAATTTTTCCAAAACATGCTAAGTGCATACAAATTCGTTCAAAAGGAAAAAACATCATACAAAGCCTAAAAGCTATTCGTAAGCCTCAGCTGAGTGCTGCTCCCACAAAAAGCTGCTTCCTTCGCATCCCCGAGTCTTTTCAGCAGTTCAGCATCACTGTGCGACACTGTTGCCACGCTAACAGGCACACCAACAGACCTAGGGAGGTGAGCCGCGCCAAGGCCGCACAAAATGGCCTTCCCCTTGATGCTCTTTTTCCTAGCAAGCCTGGAGGCGTGGGCAGTTAGAGACTCCTGCAAAGGCACCTCTTTCTCAATAACGAACCACTGGTACAAAAAGTTCTATCAGTCACGCCCAAAATGCGTGACGATAGGCATATAGTCACACACGTTTTTTTCGTCGTGTGTCACCAAAAGTCCCGCCACCGTAGGTGGCATATGGTGACGTTGTTGAGTTCGTGGCCTTTTCCATCGAAAAAGAGTGACCAAAACCCCGAATATGTGTGACAAATTAGGCACAAGTTTTGTTGGATTAGTCATTACCCGTGACCGTAAATACCTTATAGTCACACGAATATTTTTTGAGAGTAACTATTGTTTGTCCTTTGGCCACATAAATATATAACATATGTGACATTTGAGATGAGTCTTTCTAGTAAACGTGTATTATGTGTGACTATTTCCAGTCCTTTGGCCACATGAATATACAATAAGTGTGACGTTTGTGATGATTTAGTCACGCAATGGGTGTTGCTTTTTTGGAGTTAGTCACATACAATTTAAAACAAAGTGGCCAAAAGTGTTAATAAGTGTGACCATATGCTCTTTAAAGTGAACAAATGTGTATTTTGTGTGACTATTGATCATCCAATGGCCACATTAATTTTATGTTTGTGTGGCCTTTTGTAACATTTAGTTACACAAACCATGTTTGTTTTGGGTATTTAGTCATATACAATTAAGCAAACAGTGGCCAAAAGCGTTAATAAGTGTGACCATATGTTGTTTAAACTGAAGAAATTTGTATTTTGTGTGACTATTGATGATCCAATGGCCACATTAATTTTATGTTTGTGTGGCCTTTTGTAACATTTAGTCACACAAACCATGTTTGTTTTGGTTATTTAGTCACACATACAATTAAGCAAACAGTGGCCAAAAGCGTTAATAAGTGTGACCATTGTGTTTTATGTGACTATAGATCATCCAATGGTCACATGGATTTTTAATTTGTGTGGCATTTTATAATATTTAGTCACACATCGAATTAAAGAAAGAGTGACCAATGATGTTAGTACTTCTAGTACTAAGTTAGTGCTGCTGGATCAGAGTTACTACTGCTAGTATATAAATAAAACAGAATTAAAAACAAAAAGCAATTTGAAATTCAATAAAACTATAATGTATATAACTGAACCAAATATATATACAATTTTAATGTCGCATATAATCAAATTCTCAACTAGCATAAGTTAAAGCCTTTTGAATCTTCCCCGCCTTAGCTTGCCTTTGCAAGGCATCACTAGAGACGACCAAATGTTTTCGCTTCGTTGGTACTTTTAGTCCTGCAGGAATGTTTTCACTAACCTTTGTTTTCGTAGTTGGTGGTGTAACCTGTAGTAAACAAAAGAC
>LBNU01032041.1:191480-201840 GCA_014162995.1 Artemisia annua | reverse complement strand
CGCGCAAATAAAATAAAAATAAAATAGAAACTATATTTATACAAATGATCGATTAATCTAATTCACAATGAAAAAGTAAATACTATTCATAAGTACAAATTATCTAAATTACAAGAAAAATAACTTAGGAAATAAAAAAAATGTAAAATAATTAGAAATAATTAAAACTTAAAATCTATTTAACTTAACTAACTTATGTATTATTATTATTAAAAACTATTTCAATAATTATTATGGTAACTATATTAATATAATATTACGCATTGTTAAATTAAAACATAAGAAAATGAATGTATTTTTAAATACTAAAAATAATAGAATATTATAAAACTAAAAATACTCTTTTTTGTCTTTTTGTGGATTTTAATTATATTAAATAACTATTTATATACTTATTAACTATTTAACTAATTAAATTTCTAAAAAAGCAAAAACTATATATAATTAAGGAGAACTTTTGTAAACTAATTAACCATCCAGGAATCCTAAAAAATTATAAAAAGTTTATAAAAATTAATATTAACTATTTTACTAATTTTTACTTATTTATTAATTTAACTGAATTTAAACCCATATAATTAAAATAATATTACAAAGTGAACAGTAGAAATTACAAATAAATTTTTTAACAGAAATCCTAATACTTATTAGATTTAGAAAAATCATTAAAAAGTTATCCTGGATAAAATTTGATATGAAAGTATTTTTATTTATTTAATTTTCTAAAACCTAAAAACTGTTTTTGATTTTTTAAATATAGAAAATGAAGGAGTTAAAATTCTGAGAAAATTAATATACATACTTTCATATCAGAAACTTAACAAAATTATAAAAACAATAGTATTGCCTTATAAATAAGCAGTACATAAGACTTATACAGCTTATTAAGGAAAAAAAGGGAAGGAAGTATTTAAATAAATAAGTGTGTAAGATATGAATGAGAAAAGACCCTAGGGCAACTGGTATCCAGGTACACACTATCTTCTTCATAAAGGGGGAGGTCTCAGGTTCGAGCCTGCCTACCCCCTTTTTGCACATTTTTTATTTTTTTTGATTTTTAAAACTTTTTATTATACAAACACATAAAGGACATAAAAATAAGAACTTTAAAAAAGGAAAAACTTTTACAAAAAGCTACACAAGCCCTGTGGAGCTTAATGATCACCACAGTTAAGCTTTTGAAGGCTTAACTTGGTTAAAAGCTTAGAATAAGCTCAAAAATAAGCCACAGAGTAAAACAAAAGAAAAGAATGAAGTACATATATAAGATATACAAGTGTAAAAGGAAAATGAGACTGATAAACAAGAAAATAAGCAGTTTGGAGCTTATGGATCATTCAGTTGAGTTTTTCAACTCACAGTGGACCCATAAGCTCTAAACAAGCTTGAAAAAGCTATACAGAGTAAATAAAGGGTAAAATAATATATGTACAAATATATTAGGTATATATTAACAGGCAAATGAATTTGGAATTGCAAAATAAGCTTAAGATAAGCAAATAAGCAATTCCATACACTGCATATCCAAACACCCCTGCAGTCACTTTGAGTGGCAATTTCAGCTTATGAAATAAGCTGAAAAAGCCAAATAAGCTTAGGGTACTGCAAGTTGGTCTGATTGGCTTTCCAAAAACTCAAGCTCTCATTGTGGGGTCCACAGGTGAGCTTTTGAGGAGCTAAGGAAAATGGCACAATCCACTGGGCATGCAAATTTATTTGCATACTCAGTTTCATGGATCAAACAAAAAGCTCTAACCAAGCTCATTAGATAAGCTTGGAAGTGGAAAATAAGACAAGCCCCTAGAAGTTTGGTGGATTGGCTTCTCAAAAAGCCAATCTACATAAGATGGGGCCCACTGAGCAGCTTTTTGAATGCTTATGAAGTTGGTGATTGCACTGGATTCCCAGCAACTTATGAAAATTGTGATAAGTTCAAGCCACTTGCAGCCTAGGTAAATAAGCTGCAAGGTGAGAAATAAGCACAAGTCTATTGAGTTGGGTAGTTAAGCTTCACAAGGAACCAAAACACTCAAACTCATGGACTCTAAACAGCTTAATAGGAGCTTGTGAAAATGGCTAAGTACACTGATGATTCAGTATACTCAAGCAATTTGGGCAACCAAAAAGCTCCAAAAACTTATCAAAATAAGCTTGCACAGGCTCCATCAATCACTGAGCCTTTGAATGGAGTGTATGGCTTTGTAAGAAGCCAAAACTCACACCTTCTAGCTTAGTAAGGAGCTTGTATAAGCTTAGTAAAAATCACTCAACTTCACTGTTTGCTCAGTGAAGTTAGTGAGTTGAGATAAAAAGTTGGGATGTATAATCAGTACAAAATAAGCAAATGAAAGGGAAATAAGCATAGACATAAACATAAGCCCACAAGGGCAACATAATTAAGCCAAATACTCAGGCACAAGTCCAAGATCCAACAAGTAATGAGCTTGTGAAGCTGGGCTTGTGACAGTGAGACAGGGCAAAAACAGTCAAGAATAAGCACAAAAATAAGCACTCAAACATTAAAGATAAAAATTAACAAAAATATATTTAACAAGCTGAGCAACACATGATCAAATCCTAAAAAGCACAAAGACAGAAACTAAGTAACAAAGCTACAAGAAAATAATCTTTATATTCAAAAACTGGAAAATATGAAATTTTGACTTTTAACAAAATTGATCTATGTTGACTTTAACCAACTTTGATCCTAATTTATGGACTGAAAAGGTTATAACAAGCTATAAGAACATGAAAATAAGCTATATTAACAACTTATACACTGATATGGTGAATTTGAGCATGTAAATTATAACAGTGATCAAGTAAGTACCCAAGATTGTGTATTTTGACTTTCTTATGAATACACAATAGAATTGATGGTTTGTCTGACCTCAAAGAACTCAGTGTACCATATGGCAACCAAAAATAACAACCTAGGCTCATTCAATCACCAAGAATTCAGCAAATCCAAACATACCTTAAACTTAATGAGATTTGGATTTTCAAAGTATAACACATATTAAGACCATGAAAATGATTCCAAACATCATAATAACATATAATAAGAACAATTTAACAGATAAACAACATGTATAACAACTAAACACAAGAATCACTCAAGTGCCATTTTCACAGTTAAAAATGGATTATGATGCAACTCTGCAAACTAACACATAAACATACAAGATTAAACTTTAAAAACACTTAATAATAACAAATAAACATAAAAAGATAACAATCAAAGCAAGAATAGATTAAAACAGTAAATTGCAGAAAATTAAGAAAAAGGCTTACAAGATGAACAAGCTGAGAAACATGGAACCAAGGACAAGGTTACACCTATTAGCTTCCCAATAAGCTCCTAATACCCATAGCATTCCAATATCACTTCTGCTTCATCATCTTCTTCAAGATCACATGATTTTTTTATTTTATTTTCTATTTTCTCCATTTTTTTTGGTGATTTTTCTATTTTTAAGCTCTAAGCTGAATCAAGGTTTCTAAAAGCTTAAAAGCTTTTGTCAGGAGCTTATATGGCTTATTGAGTCCAGAAATCAACTAAGATTAACAACAATAATGTAAATGACATGAAATTTAAATGACAGTTAAGATAAAAAACTAGGAATTTAAAAGATAGTTGAAATTAAACTGAAATGAGAGTTTCATTACACTAATTTGAAGCAAATTACAACATTAAAACTGAAAATGACATTTAATTTTAAAGAAAGCATTTAAAATCTACACTAGGTGACAATGGCCGAAGCCAAGGTGAGTTTTCTTCTTCCTTATCTTCTCTTTTATAGACCCATTGTGTTCCCCACTTGATTCTGAGCAAATCCCACTTTAAATCTTGGCCTTTGGATGTCTGCAAATGATCTCAGCCTTTGATTTCCATTTTGGCGCCAAAAGTCTATAAGCCACTAGGGGGTAACTTGTGCAGGTTTTAAGGGTGTCAGGGGGTTGTGGAGGTGGCAGGGTGAGATTGGGTAGCTTGGGTGGCCAAGTGGTGGTGGAAAATGTGGAAGCAGGAGGTGGCTATGGAGGTGTGGTGGTGGCAGGCTAGGGAGGGAACGGGGGGTAGGGGTAAAGTTTTTAAAACGTTTTTATTTTTAAATTTTGGGTTGGGTTGGGCTTTTGGGCTTGGGAAAGAAAAAGAAAAGAAATAAAAGGGTGGGCTGGGTTTTATGTTTTTGGGTTTTATTAGTTATAAGGGATCCGTTTGGTTTTAGTAAATAACAAGGACCAAAAATGTAAAATCTGCAAACTTGAGGGACCTGTTGTGGCATGTTTCCAAAATTATCACAAGGACCATAATTGCCATATGTGAATAAAACAAGGACCATAGTTGCAATTTTCCAAAATTTAAACCTTAGGGACCATTTATGTAATATTTGGATTTTTGAGGGACTAATTATGTAAATTCCCAAAAGTTATCAAAATGTTCCAAATTGTATGTTATGAATAGTACAAGGGTATTTTATGTTAAATTCCAAGTTTTGAATACCCAGGGACTAATTTTGCCATTTTTGAAACTTGAGGGGTAAGAATTGCCAATTTGTGAAAACTTTTATCCAGGGACTATTTGTGAACATTTTTGACTTCCCAAGGACTAAAGTTGACTTTTCATTCATTTAAAACCTTTAGGGACTAAATCTGACAATTCTTGAAAGTTCAGGGACTAGTTTTGCCAATAGTGATACTTCAGGGACTGAAAGTGACACTTTTGTATATTTTGCATGTTTTTCACTTGTTTTTAGTCTTTTTATTCATAAGTCACATAAAAACACATTTCAATGAAATTTGTAACATTTTGTGGTCATTTGTGTGTTTTTGGCCGTTTTTGTGGGTTCAAATGGTAACAAAATGATGAGTATTTGCATACTCATCAAGATCCCATGATTGTTCCGCACTTAGATCACGTAGCTTGCCACCGGCCGCTTGGTCAATGGTATGCCTCGTGGGGATATTGATATGGTCATAGTAGATTTGGACTTGGAGCCAAAGGTCTATGCCATGGTGAGGGACTTTTTGGAGTAAGTCCTTAAATCGAGTCCATGCCTCGTAGAGGGTTTCGCCTTGGCGTTGTTGGAACGCTAAGATATCATTCCTTAGCTTGGTAGTTCTCCCCGGTGGGAAAAATTGAGCTAAGAAGCGGGTTGTGAGATCATCCCAAGAGGTGATGGATCCTGCGGGTAGACGCTCTAGCCACTGACTAGCATGGTCTCGCAGAGAGAATTGGAAGAGACGTAATCGGGTAGTCTCTCGAGTGGCAACATCAAGGTCTATGGAGTCTACGAATTTGAGGAAATCCTTGAGATGTTGATTTGGATCTTCGGAACGAAGTCCATGGAATGCGCATCCGCTTTGCACCAACCGGATGGTGTCGGATCTCAAGGGAGTGACATTGGCTCCTTGGGTGAGCTCAATGGTGTTGCGATAGCCATGGTGGCTAGGTCGAGAATACTCTCCTAAGGTACGGGCTCTAGGAGGTTGGTTTGGTTGTGGTGGGTTGTTTGGATCGAGGATGTTACCACATTCCATGTTGGCGGATGGTAATGGTTACGAAAAAAAACACGAAGAAAATAGATAGACTAAAGAAATCCTAGAAAAATAAAATAAAAATCTCACTAGAAAGGAATCTAGTGAGTAGACCTCATAAAAAAAATTATACCTAAATGTTGATCCCAGTTGAGCAAACGATCTAGTATAGAAGCTGACTTGAATAGAAACTTATATAATACGCGGAATATATTATATAACTTAAGATGAACACAAGAACAATGAATATCACACTAAACACTTCAATATATTAATTATACGAGCACTCTTAGAATGCTAGGGTTTAACAACCTTGAAGTGAATTCGACTTTTCTAATACACGTACATTCTCTAACCCTAGGGATCTCCTTTTATAGACAAGGAACCCTACACGGTTTACAAAGACATCCGACACACACAAACGATATTCTATACCTATAGAATATTTAATACAATCATTAACATAAATACATGACTCAATACTATAATTAACTCTGAGCAGCAGAGTTCTTCAATATGAGCAGCAGAGTCACAATTCCAGCAGCAGAGTCAGTCAGCAGCAGATTGATCTTATTAGAAGCAGAGTTACTTAAAACCCAACAATCCTCCCCTAAACTTGATATTTACCTCCTAAATCATCAAGTTTCTTATAAGCACGAATAACCACCAAGAGGATGCTTCCAAACATTTACCCCTTAACTTCACCACTATCAACAAGTATCTTCTCATATTTGGTGACTAAGTTATAAGCCTGTTCATCAAACTCATGCTGCAAATGAAGCATCTTAGGCTTCAACATCTGGAAAATGATTGATGTGTGATTGTTAAGCACTGGATAATTCTTCTCAGCAAGCATAAAGATGACTGTCCCTCCAACAGTTAAAGAATGAACACCACAAGATTGATACAAATACCATTTTTGAACAATTCCAGACTTGAGTGCTTTCCATTCAAAATCACTATCATTAGGTTCAAACATAAGCTTTAACCTGTAATAGTTTATCAATTCATTTCCATCTTCTGTTCTTGCTGCTCCATACTTCTCTTTATAAAGCCTCCAGAGATCACATACATCACTTCTATCCATATGGTACATCATGTGCTCAAATGATAGAAAGTGAGTCCATGTACCATTAGTTCTTTCAAAAGCCTAGATAATTCTTTTCTTACTTCCATAATCCCTAAGTCCCACTATGTATGATACAATTGGATGTTTAACATCTAGAGGTGTAGGATTTAAGAGATCTGGTTCTTTGTGTGGTGAAAGAAAACTAAGAGTCATCACTCTTTGTCTGTCAGCCTCATCTCCAGTACTCTCTCCCTTATTCAGTCCAGAACCACCAGCACCATCAACCTTTCTCTTTTTCCTTGCAAATGTTTTCTGAATAGTTCCTCTCTTCTTGCTTTCATCAGAGAGAACAGGTTGGATTTCAGGTGTATTCTTCTCTTGCTCTGCATCATTAGGTTTAGCAGCACTTTCAACCTCTTTAATCTTCTCAGGCTCACCAGTAGACTTATCACCTCTGAGTTTTCTCTTCATTTTAGCTATAATCTCTTCTTCTTCTTTAGAACCTATAGCAATAATCCTATCACACTTAGTTCTAGCATAGTGATACATTTCATCAATTTGAGAGTCAGTCTTTTCCCTTAAAACAGCCATTTTAAATTTCTTAACTTTGTTAAGATATTTTTCCTTATTTCTTCTTTGCTGTAAAGGTGTTGGCCCTCTGAGAATCTTCTTCTTCTTTCTAGCAGCAACAACTTCCTTCCTCTTCTTGTCAGTGATAGTGTTTAACCAAGCTTTGACATCAAAAGTAGGAACTTCTTGCTCCTCAATCTTCACCAGCTTACTAAACTCAATGTCAACCTCAGTCTTAATTAACACATCCTCCCATGCTTCATAAGCTTTAAGATCTTATGCTACCTTTTCAGCTTGAAGTCTTTCTGCTTCCTCAAGCTCTAAGTATTCTTGTTGTTGAAGTTTTAAATCTTCTTCTCTATCAAGTTTCTCAAGCATATCCTTAGGCCAAAATTCAGGTGGAATCTGAGAATAATCCACTTTTTCATCAATCAACTTCAGGTTTCTCTTCCATCTTTCCTTCACCTTTGTCAGAACTTGAAGCTATAGACTTTGCTTTCTTGATAGGAGCAGAAGGTTCTCTGATAGACACCCCTTTTGTTGGTAACTTAGAAACATGAATAGGTTGAGTGAATGATGTTGGTTGTGTTGTAGGGATTTCTGTAGGTGGTTGTGGTTGTGATTGTTGTTGTTGGTCTGTTGTCTTTGCTAATTCAATCATTGCCTCAGCAGCAGCTTTGTCACTAGAGCCAATAGCAGATCCTTGTGCATCTGCAGAGTCATCTTTTGGTTTAGCAGTAGAATCAGCAATATTGTCTTTATCAGCAGCAGAGTGTTCAACAACATGTTCATGAGCAGCAGAGTGCCCAGTAACAGTTTCTATATTTACTACACTCTGATCAACAACACTAGGAGCAGCAGTTTCTGGAGCAGCAGAGTTACCAGCAGCAGATTCTGGAGCAGCAGAGTTACCAGCAGCAGATTGAATCACAGCATCACCAAAATCCTTTAAAGCCCCACTCATCAACTCTGTAGCCTTCACAAGTTGTTCAGGTTCCAAGTTTTTGAGTTTATCCACTACAGACTCTGAAGTTTCCACAATCTTCTCCAATACAGCCTCATGCCCTTCTCTGTCAGCAACCACATAATTTTCAACATTTTCACCATCACCACCACTATCAATCTCCATATCAAGACCATCATCAGCAACATTTTCTTCCAAAATTTCATCCTCCCCTGTTTTCTCCAAATCATTCCTCCCCTGTTTGGAAGCATCCACTTCCATATCAGTAGGTAGAGAAGAGGATCCTATGTGCTTTGAAGGTCCCACTTTCTTAAATAGCTTGAAGGTTGAAGATCTTGATTTCTTCAATTTCAACAGCAGCTTCATCTGTTTCTGCATCTTAGTGATTAGCTTGGCTTGTGCAGAAACAGTAACCTCCAACTTGGTGCATCTGGTTTCCAAAGTGGTACATTCTTCCATCAATTCATTAAATTGTTTCAGTCGAGTCTCATCACTTCGACCTGTATTACCTGGTCCGAGAGGTGAATCATGGACATTGTCATTTTGTACAGTATCATCCATCAATTCCTTAGTCACTGATCTGTCCTTATCACTTCGGGATGTGTTACCTTCCCTAAGAGGTGAATCATTGGACTTTTGCTCAGTATCAAACCTAGTTTGATCACCTGAACCCCCTATATTTTCCATTTGGCTACGGTTTCCATCACTGGATTCAGGTTCAGAAGAACCTTTATCACTAGATGTTGCCTTGGATTGGGTCTTATTGATGTTAACACTGTCCTGCTCTGCTGCTAAGCTAGTAGCAGTAGTGTCAGCCCTTTCCAATCTGCCTTCTCCATCACCTAAGACAGTCTCATGTTGTGTTTCCATCCTGACACTAGCCTGAGAATGCTCAGTGTCCTTTGAGGTTGTCCTATGTGTTTGGGTCTTTTCAGTGTTAGGGGATGAAACCTCATTTGAATCTTCAAAAGTGGATGTGGGTTGGGATTCAGTGGGGTTTTCTGATCCTTCATCCTGATTGTTTTGCACAAGTTTCACCATATAAGGTAAAAGTGGTATAACTTTGCCAGAAAAACCTTTTCCATCTTTAAGTAAAAATGCAAACATTTTAGGCACCAAAGGTACAGCCTCATAGATAGCCCTATGTGTTCTGACCTTTTTGATTTTGTTTTCAACAATCAATTGAATGAATCTAGGATAAAGCAAATAAGTTCCCCCCTCCCTCAGTGATTTAAACATACCCTCTAAAATCAAGTTTGAAAAATTGAAAGGGTCTCCTTTGCACAGACACACCATAGCAGAAGCAATGGGTGCACTGAACTCATTCCACCCAGAGGTTTTAGAACTCAAATAGTGTAAGAGAGTATGAACCAAAAATTTATAATGAGAACAGAGAAGATCTTTTTGAAATTTTAAGCCATTGTTTTTCCTCTCATATCCCAAAGTTTGTAACCCATCAAACAGATCAGCTTTCACCAGAACCTTAGGAGCACCCTCATCATCAAAAAGAAGAGTATCCCTAATAATGGATTCACTCACCAACACCTTTTGACCATCCACCATAATTTTCACCCTTGTGAGCCTTGATCTTAGCAGTCACCCAAAATTGTTTGATATAGGATTGGTAGATTGTTGGGTTGACTGATAAGGCATACTTAATTGAACTAGCATTAAGAAAATTCACCATCGCTGTGAACTCATTTGGTACTGAGATTGCATCAAGAAGTGCAATATTGTTGTGTTCACTAGCCCAAGTGCGTGTAATCTCCATGAGCGATAGGTTTGTGAATTTGGGGATTTGTTATTGTGGTTGTAATGGAATGGTTATGAACGGTTATATTGCAATTAGGAGCGTATAAAAACTGATTGTGAGAATCAATTAGGTTTTTAACGTGATTTGGTAAGTTACATAACCGCCCTTCCACTTTTAAACCGAGCAGCAAAACCCTAAGTAGCAGCACCAATAGCAGCAGAGTTAAATAACTAGCAGCAGAGTGGATTTGGCTAGCAGCAGAGTTGACTATATCTGGAAACTCCTTGGTCAAAAGTCAAACTTTCCACAATATTAACCATAATTAATGCTAATCACCCACCACGCATTAATTTTTCCCCAATTTTGATTCTTTATAAAAGGAAAAACCGATCACTTCCAATTATAAAACAAATCAAACCTTTATTATCTTTTCATATCAAATCACACAATCCTTTTCATCAAAAAT
>LBNU01032041.1:172038-188117 GCA_014162995.1 Artemisia annua | reverse complement strand
GCAAAGTGACCCTTCCTATTGCAGTTGTAGCACTCCATCTGAGATTTGTCAAATCCCAAGCTACCCTGAGGCTTATACTTAAGTTGCTTCCCAGTTCTCTTCAAGAACCTTCTTGCCCTTAGGGTTAGCATAGCCATCTGCCACTTTAAATCAATCTCTTCAAGTGCATCAGGATTTATATGATCAGCATCTTGGTTCATCACTTGAGTACCTGTAGTAAGATAAGCCAAGAAAGCACAAATAGCAGCATCACTCATATTATCACTGTTGTTAGAACCAGCAGCAGAGTTGCTAGTGCTAGCAGCAGATAAACCATAAGCAGCAGAGTGAACATCTGAAGTGTTAGAAGACACAAAAGCTATATTTTGAGCTCCAGAAGATGAAGTAGATGAACTAGATGAGAGATTCATCTCAGTTTCATATACTTTCAAGTTGTTGTACAAACTATCCAGGCTCATAGTTTCAAATTCTGCTTTGTTCCTCCACACAACTGTATGCATGCTCCATTCTGGTGCAAGACTTCTGAGAAACTTGAGATTGATGTCTTCTTCAGGAACTAGCTAACCCACAAGCTTCAAGTGACTTATAAGTTTTTGAAGCCTGTTATAAGTGCCATCAAGATTTTCACCACATAAAGCAGTGAAGTTTTCAAATTGATGCTTNCAACAATCTTCCCCTATTTGATGATGAAAAAACAACCATGAATCTTGTACGAACTTCCCTAGACGAAGTAGAGAAGTTGAGATAATTAAATTTCACCCACGAATGAAAACAATCTTGTCTTCCCCTTAAACCATGTCATGCCACCACAATATTTTATTGTTTAGTTTGATAACACTCCATGGATCGTTTTGAGCCTTAGGGATAACAATAATATTGAAAACAATATGCAGCGGAATAAGAACAAATTAATAATTATTGCAACAAGGTTTTTCACCATCATCACTTCCAATTTTAATTGATCAGAATAAAACGTGTTACCAATCGTAACAAGGATCTAAGACATCTCAGACCTTAGAGGTATCGAACACAAACAAATCTAGTTCTAGGCGTTTATAGTTTACACGCCCTAGAACACACACACACACCTTTACTGTATGCTACATTGTGGAAGACATATTAAAAACCTGTACCTTGCATCTCTTTATATAATAGAGAATGCTAGGGTTTACAAAGAGATAAGACTAAATAATACAAAATCGTTTCTACAGAATAAGAATATTTCCTGTATCTTTATTCTTTGTAGCTTTCTCTCTTTGTCATCTTTAGTCCTTCACGTTTTCACTCTTCTTGTTTTATCTCATCAAATCTATAAAACCCAACAATCTTCCCCTATTTGATGATGAAAAAACAACCATGAATCTTGTACGAACTTCCCTAGACGAAGTAGAGAAGTTGAGATAATTAAATTTCACCCACGAATGAAAACAATCTTGTCTTCCCCTTAAACCATGTCATGCCACCACAATATTTTATTGTTTAGTTTGATAACACTCCATGGATCGTTTTGAGCCTTAGGGATAACAATAATATTGAAAACAATATGCAGCGGAATAAGAACAAATTAATAATTATTGCAACAAGGTTTTTCACCATCATCACCTCCAATTTTAATTGATCAGAATAAAACGTGTTACCAATCGTAACAAGGATCTAAGACATCTCAGACCTTAGAGGTATCGAACACAAACAAATCTAGTTTTAGGCGTTTATAGTTTACACGCCCTAGAACACACACACATACCTTTACTGTATGCTACATTGAGGAAGACATATTAAAAACCTGTACCTTGCATCTCTTTATATAATAGAGAATGCTAGGGTTTACAAAGAGATAAAACTAAATAATACAAAATCGTTTCTACATAATAAGAATATTTCCTGTATCTTTATTCTTTGTAGCTTTATCTCTTTGTCATCTTTAGTCCTTCATGTTTTCACTCTTCTTGTTTTATCTCATCAAATCTATAAAACCCAACAATCTTCCCCTATTTGATGATGACAATACAACCACGAATCTTGTACGAACTTCCCTAGACGAAGTAGAGAAGTTGGGATAATTAAAGCTCACCCAGGAATGAAAACAATCTTGTCTTCCCCTTAAACCATGTCATGCCACCACAATATTTCTTCCCCTTTTTGTTATCGACAAATAGAGAATGAATAAACCGTAACTTCCCTTCGAGTGATGCATGTACATAAAATGACTCTTCAAATCTGTAGGCTTTATATATTGTTGAAGAAAACTAATCATTACCAATTTGATGCTGAAGTAGAAGAAACCAACCTTGTGTCTTATGCCTTGTACTAAATACGACTTCGAACGTATACTTCATGTATAGGGAGACCGCAATCTCTTGACAATAATCACTGAGCACAATAACATAACTCCATCAAGTATTTTGTCAATTCGTAGTCACTTGAACGAACAAACAAGTATCTTTAAACGGTATGTAGACGTTTAAGATATGATAAGACACAACCTTGATAAATTCCATCGCATCATCAAATAAGCAATAAAAACTTCTCTTCGCCAATAAGAAAAATAATTCGAGCCTTTAAAAATGTTTAAGAATAAATTCCAAACCAAACTCCATTTGTGTGTGTAAACCAAAATCCATACCAACCTAGAACCAAAATACCATCTGACCGAGATCCAAAACTGCTTTGTCACCCAATATCGTACCAAACTATAGCTATTAAAAATACTTGCAGCAATAGAAACCAATACGTAAGCAGTAGTAACTCATAGGACGCAGCTGTAGACAAGCAACTCGAGCAGCAGAGTACTATAGCGAGCAGCAGAATCACAAATATCGAGCAGCAGTTTATACAATAACAGCAGTATTGAGCAGCAGATTGAAATAAACTAGCAGCAGAGTAATATCATGGTAGCAGTAGATTCAAAACATACTATGGAACATCAGTAGAAAAACATAACGAGCACCAATAAGTTTTCACAAGCAGCACACGTGCATCAGTAAGTTTGAAACATGAATTCCCTTTTCAATCACTTTAACCTCGTCTTCAAACCAAACCAAAATTTTTTAATTCTGTATATAAACTCCACCGACCCATTATCTTAAAGAATTAAATTTCAGCAACATAATCATAATCAATTAAATACCATCAAATGGACCCATGAGAATAAATTGTACGAGGTATAATTTCTTTGCACAGATCCAATTATAAATCATCCACCGACCCACTAATATATCTTTTCATTAATGCCATCATGTACTAATCGACAAACATCATTGAATAAGTTCGAGATTATAATGAATTGGCCAATTAGAATAACCAGAAAACCACTACTTTTTGAACCACAAGCAATGAACCAAGAACTAATAGTACGAGGTATCACCAGATAAAACATTCAATTCGTACCTTCATTAAAAGCTGCTATTCTTCGACATTCCAACCTTGTAAAATCCCTAGATCACGAGCTAACTTATCTCTGATGCCAATTGTTGATCCCAGTTGAGCAAACGATCTAGTATAGAAGGTGACTTGAATAGAAACTTATATAATACGCGGAATATATTATATACCTTAAGATGAACACAAGAACAATGAATATCACACTAAACACTTCAATATATTAATTATACGAGCAGTCTTACAATGTTAGGGTTTAACAACCTTGAAGTGAATTCGACTTTTCTAATACACGTACATTCTCTAACCCTAGGGATCTCCTTTGATAGACAAGGAACCCTACACGGTTTACAAAGACATCTTACACACACAAACGATATTCTAAACCTATAGAATATTTAATACAATCATTAACATAAATACATGACTCAATACTATAATTAACTCTGAGCAGCAGAGTTCTTCAATATGAGCAGCAGAGTCAGTCAGCAGCAGATTGATCTTATTAGAAGCAGAGTTACTTAAAACCCAACACTAAACAATAACTATTCCCCGGCAGCGGCGCCAAAAACTTGATGAGCGTAGGATTGCGACCACGCAACAGGTTTTACCTCTCAAGGGATCTTGAGAAGCTTGCAATCCCACCAGGCAGTGTACCTGGTCACTGTAGTATAGTGTAGTGGTAAGTACGGGGGATTGATCGTTCTCTCACAGGGAATAGTGTTCGTTAGGATAGAAAAACTACTCTAATAGGTCTAAAGGTGAAGGAAGATTATTTTTTGTATTTTTGTATTTTATGGAAAGCAAATAAAATCTCGGGTTTTGGAGGAATGGGCGGAATTAGTTGCTAGTCAACTAACCCAAAAACTACTATTGCAAGAAAATAAAATAACAAGAAAATAAAAGGTTGTGAAAACTTATATGGAGACAAATGTGTTTACTTAGACTTCCTTACTCCCTAACTATCTTTTACCGGTTAATTGGTGTATGTATTACTGATGACGGGTGTATTCCTTAACAATTCATGGGGTGGCATACATATCTCCCCAATTCTATGAGCTTTTATCTCCTCCTACAACCATGCGTACACATAATCATACGAATTGTAAACAGTGGCTCATGCGTTAAATACTACCTTAATAACCTAGTATGCCTCAGTTACATGTTTCTTAAGACGTTCAAGCATGTTACCATATAGGAGTATTGCCAGTTTTCTTAAGCCTAACATTGATGAAACATTCATCCCATCAAAGTAATAACACACCAATCAACCAATAATTAATAGTTAGGTTTCATTAGATCTAAGCAAACACAAGAAAAATTTAGCCTAGCATGTTAATTGAAAGACAAGCATAAGATATAATTAACCAACACATAGAGATATTGATTAATTTAATTGAGGACTTATCTTTAATTGAACATGAAGGTTTCAAGGGTGAAAAACCCTTGAAATTAAAGCTAAAATCGTCTTNATAGTTAGGTTTCATTAGATCTAAGCAAACACAAGAAAAATTTAGCCTAGCATGTTAATTGAAAGACAAGCATAAGATATAATTAACCAACACATAGAGATATTGATTAATTTAATTGAGGACTTATCTTTAATTGAACATGAAGGTTTCAAGGGTGAAAAACCCTTGAAATTAAAGCTAAAATCGTCTTAGGGTTTATCCCAAAAGTTCCACACAAAGTTCCACACTAATGAATGAAAATTAGGAAAATATATATATAGATTTTACATTCTGACGGCGTCAGGTTATAGGTTCTGACGCCGTCAGCTCGCCGTCATTAGGGTTCTCGGATGGCCTAGATTTACTTCTGACGCCGTCACCCATTAAATTGTTCTGGGCCGTCAGTCTTTAAGTTAACACCTGACGGCCTACAATCTTTAACACCTGACGCCGTCAGGTGAAAACATCTTGTTTTCTTCATAGGACGTCTAGTGTAATCTGACTTTACTCCTTTGTCAACATTGGCTGACGCCGTCACCTTGTGACTCTGACGCCGTTAGGTAGGAAATTCAGCTTCTTTTGAGACTTTGTCGTTTTCTTCACTTTTATGCTCCAAAAACGTCCAAATATGCATGTTTTCCAGAATTCTTCTCAAAAGTACCTAAAATGACAAAAGGAACGATTTAGGGCAATATTTGATCACATTTACTCGAATTAGGGCTTAAATGACCCCTTAAAACGGGTACACTTTTCGTCTCATCAAATACCCTTACACTTGAGATTTGCTTGTCCTCAAGCAAATAAGCTTTTATTCCAATCAAAATATGAGTTAGGGGTCATTTAACACAAATATAAAAGTAATTACAACAAATAGTCATTCGACCCTAATCATAATAAGCACGGAAATCATACACTAGCACCTCACAAATAGTGTTTGGATACTCTCATCTCTCAACTGTCATAGAATTATATCTCATAAATGAAAACGGAAAATATCTCTCACCACCTGTCATAGCAAATAGATTACCATAGGCTTGGGAGAGGATCAATTACTCCTCCACTAGGCATAAGCACCTAAGATAAAATATGAAAGAGGGCTTTCAAAAGGGTTGTAACGTAAGGTGTAGGGATATGATAAACACAGTTTGGTTGGAATAAAGGGTATTTTAATTGTGGCGAGTTAACTATCATGATCAAATACATGCACTATACAATGTTTCTAAGCCAAGACTCGACTCAATCTTAGGCTAAAAACAAAATAACAAAAACTTAAAAGAAACATAAAAGAAACGGGATGGTAGTCCGTATGTTTTTTCTACTTTTCTTTTTCTAATTTTTTTGTATTTTTCTTGATTTTTCGAATTTTTTTTCATCATTTTTTCATTATTTTGTGTGCAAAGCACTTCTTTTTCATGCAAAAATTTTAAAATTTTGGCCAAAACGGGGGTACTAGGGAACTAGAAGGTACATGTGATCAAATTCGGCTAGAATTCCCCCCACACTTAGAATTGAATATTGCCCTCAATATTCAAAGTACTGGTACTTAGCCGAAACTTTTGAACGGAAAAAGGTAATACTACTAGCCAATTGTGGAAACGAAATCTTTTTTCACAAAAAGGATTTAAACGATATCCCTGGATAAACTATAGTAACAAGATCGGATATTGGGCGGCTAGATTGGAAACAGGCGCATCAATCATCACGATCAAAGGGAAATCTGAAAATAAGAGCAAACAACACATAAGAAGCAAACAAGTAGAGGAAATTGCCCCACACTTAGTGTTAGAAAATAGAAAGAAGTCAGAAACATGGGTGAAAACCCATGTGATGCTAATATTTTTGTTAACCGAGTCACTAGCTTGACTCGACCCCGAATTCATTGGTCCGTGGGGAAAGTTTGGAGATTCGGGACAACCATGGATGGTATGTCCCCTCCAAAATAGTGCTTCAACCTATGACTGTTCACCTTGAAGTTTGGTCCGTCGGTTTGAGATAACTCGACGGTACCATAAGGAAAAACTTGAGCAACGGTAAATGGTCCAGTCCAACGGGTTTTAAGTTTACCAGAGAATATCTTCAATCGAGAGTTGAAAATAAGGACTCGGTCGCCAACATTGAAAACNGTTAGAAAATAGAAAGAAGTCAGAAACATGGGTGAAAACCCATGTGATGCTAATATTTTTGTTAACCGAGTCACTAGCTTGACTCGACCCCGAATTCATTGGTCCGTGGGGAAAGTTTGGAGATTCGGGACAACCATGGATGGTATGTCCCCTCCAAAATAGTGCTTCAACCTATGACTGTTCACCTTGAAGTTTGGTCCGTCGGTTTGAGATAACTCGACGGTACCATAAGGAAAAACTTGAGCAACGGTAAATGGTCCAGTCCAACGGGTTTTAAGTTTACCAGAGAATATCTTCAATCGAGAGTTGAAAATAAGGACTCGGTCGCCAACATTGAAAACGCGGTTCTTGATTTTGGAGTCATGGATCTTCTTTGTCTTATCTTTGTAAATCAAAGAGTTCTCGTAGGCTTGATTGCGAAGTTCATTTAATTCATTGAGTTGAACTTTCCGATGATCACCCGCGGACTTAAGATCGAAGTTGGCATGCTTCAAGGCCCAATAAGCTTTATGCTCGAGCTCGATCGGTAGATGACACGCCTTTCCGTATACAAGCTTATATGGAGTACACCCGATGGGTGTTTTATAAGCCGTACGGAAGGCCCAAAGTGCATCATCTAACTTATCCGACCAAGAGGCACGGTTATCAACTACGGTCCTTTCCAGAATTCTTTTTAAACCTCGGTTTGAAACTTCCACTTGCCTACTTGTTTGTGTGTGTTACGCGGTAGTAAGACGGTGAGTGACACCGTACTTAAGCGTGACCTTATCAAATTTGTCATTGCATAAGTGTGTACCNAAGAGGCACGGTTATCAACTACGGTCCTTTCCAGAATTCTTTTTAAACCTCGGTTTGAAACTTCCACTTGCCTACTTGTTTGTGTGTGTTACGCGGTAGTAAGACGGTGAGTGACACCGTACTTAAGCGTGACCTTATCAAATTTGTCATTGCATAAGTGTGTACCGCGATCACTAATTATAGCACGTGGAGTTCCAAACCGAGCGAAAAGATATTTCAAAAATTTCACAACTACTCGAGCGTCGTTGTTGGGGAGCGATTTCGCTTCAACCCATTTAGACAAGTAGTCGACCGCCACGAGTATGTACTTGTTCCCTCGTGAAGACGGGAACGGCCCCATAAAGTCGATGCCCCAAATGTCAAAGATTTCGCAAACTTGAATGGCATTTTGTGGCATTTCATCTCTTTGCAAAATTTTCCCGTGACGTTGATAAGAGTCACAAGATTTGACAAATTCATGGGCATCCTTGTAGATTGTAGGCCAATAGAAACTGGAATCAAATACTTTCTTGGCGGTGTAGTTCGGGCCATGATGTCCCCCAGTGGGTCCATTATGACAAGCCTTAAGAATTTCCATGGCTTCTTGGCCATGAACACACCATCGGATGATTTGATCCGCACAAACTTTGAACAAATAGGGGTCGTCCCAAAAGTAATGCTTCACGTCTTTGAAGAATTTGTTCTTTTGTTGGGACGACATCCCTTTAACAACAAAGTTACCCGCATGGTAATTTGCAAAATCGGAAAACCATGGGGTAGTAGAATCACCACGAAAAGATACCACGTTAAGTGTCTTGAGAGGAAATGTTTCATTTATTTCCTTTTTCTCAAGAATACTTTGATGTGGGTTGTCTAATCGGGACAAATGATCAGCAGCAAGGTTCTCAGCTCCTTTTTTATCACGGATAATGATATCAAATTCTTGTAGGAGGAGAACCCAACGGAGCAATCTCGGCTTTGCATCTTGTTTTGCAAAGAGATATTTGAGATCCGAGTGATCCGTATACACTATGGTTTTGGTCAAGATCAAATATGGCCGGAATTTCTTGAAAGCATACACCACGGCTAACAATTCTTTTTCAGTTGTGGTGTAATGAGATTGAGCCTCGGTCAAAGTTTTGCTTGCATAATGTATAGGCTGAAAATGCTTGGTTTTTCGTTGCCCCAAGACCGCACCTATGGCAAAATCACTTGCATCGCACATAAGCACAAAAGGTAGGTCCCAATCGGGGGCAACTAAGATCGGTGCCTCAGTAAGCTTTTTCTTTAGAGTTTGAAAAGCCTCGATGCACTCATCGAAAAAGACAAATGGAGTTTCTTTTTCAAGAAGTCGGGTCATAGGCCGGGCGATTTTTGAGAAATCTTGAATGAATCTACGATAGAAACCGGCATGACCCAGAAAACTCCGAACACCTTTAACAGTTGTGGGAGGAGGTAGTTTAGCAATGACATCGATTTTAGCTTTGTCGACCTCAATCACGCTCTTAGAAATCTTATGGCCAAGGACAATGCCTTCTTTGACCATGAAATGACTTTTCTCCCAATTTAGACAAAGATTCGTATCTTCACAACATTGAAGCATGTTGTCTAAATTGGTGAGACATGATTCAAATGAATTCCCAACGACTGAAAAATCATCCATGAAGACATCCATAGTTTTCTCGATCATGTCGTGAAAAATAGCCANTCAATCACGCTCTTAGAAATCTTATGGCCAAGGACAATGCCTTCTTTGACCATGAAATGACTTTTCTCCCAATTTAGACAAAGATTCGTATCTTCACAACATTGAAGCATGTTGTCTAAATTGGTGAGACATGATTCAAATGAATTCCCAACGACTGAAAAATCATCCATGAAGACATCCATAGTTTTCTCGATCATGTCGTGAAAAATAGCCATCATGCATCTTTGAAACGTGCCCAGAGCATTGCACAAATCAAAAGGCATGCGTCGATAGGCAAATGTTCCGTATGGGCACGTGAAAGTCGTTTTCTCTTGATCTTGTGGATCAATGGGAATTTGGAAATAACCCGAGAAACCGTCGAGAAAACAATAGTATTTATTTCCCGCTAGTCTTTCGAGCATTTGGTCCATGAAAGGAAGAGGAAAGTGGTCTTTATGGTTGGCGTCATTTAACTTTTGGTAGTCAATGCATACACCCCATCCCGTTACCAATCGAGTAGGAATCAACTCATTTTCATCATTTTTAACAACCATAATACCACCCTTCTTGGACTCACAATGAATGGGGCTCACCCAAGGACTATCCGAGATAGGGTAAATCAATCTGGCATCAAGAAGTTTTATGACTTCTTGCTTGATAACCTCATGAATTTTTGGATTCACCCGTCTTTGTTGTTGAACCGCCGGCTTAAAGTCATCCTCCATCAAAATTTTGTGCATACAAAATTCCGGGTTAATACCCTTAATGTCGGAAAGTTTCCAAGCGATGGCTCGCTTGTGTGACTTTAAAACCTTTATGAGAGCAGCTTTATCATTCTGATTCAAGTATTTAGCAATTATGACGGGTAACTTATCATCACCCACCAAAAATGCGTACTCGAGATGAGGCGGTAAGTCCTTAAGTTTGAACTCAGGGGGATCATTAGAATTTTCAATGGATTTGATCTCCTTGTTATGAAGTTCTTTTGGAGGAAGAGATGATGGATCATCATTAATCAATTTCTCAAGGAGAAGTATGTCTTCCTCGGGATCGATAGAATCATGATCAACTCGAGAATCACATGATAAACAAGCTTCAATCTCTTCCAAAATGAAATCACCTCCCTCAAATGGAGTGAGAGAGGTGGAAGAGACATTGATGTTAGAATCAATTGATCCTTGCACATTTAATACTTCATGNCCGGTTTAAAGTCATCCTCCATCAAAATTTTGTGCATACAAAATTCCGGGTTAATACCCTTAATGTCGGAAAGTTTCCAAGCGATGGCTCGCTTGTGTGACTTTAAAACCTTTATGAGAGCAGCTTTATCATTCTGATTCAAGTATTTAGCAATTATGACGGGTAACTTATCATCACCCACCAAAAATGCGTACTCGAGATGAGGCGGTAAGTCCTTAAGTTTGAACTCAGGGGGATCATTAGAATTTTCAATGGATTTGATCTCCTTGTTATGAAGTTCTTTTGGAGGAAGAGATGATGGATCATCATTAATCAATTTCTCAAGGAGAAGTATGTCTTCCTCGGGATCGATAGAATCATGATCAACTCGAGAATCACATGATAAACAAGCTTCAATCTCTTCCAAAATGAAATCACCTCCCTCAAATGGAGTGAGAGAGGTGGAAGAGACATTGATGTTAGAATCAATTGATCCTTGCACATTTAATACTTCATGAAAGCATTCATCGCATGTAACATCGATGACATCAATTTGATTAATTGCTTCTCGTTCCAGGTCGAGAAGATCTTTTGAAGTATTTTCAATGTTTATGACCAATTTTTCATCGCCGACTCTTAGAGTCATCTCGCCTTCAAAGACATCGATTAATGCACGAGCCGTTTTCAAGAATGGTCTTCCCAAAATGAGGGGAACACGAGGATCGGCATCAAAATCGACGTCTACGAAGTTGGCAAGAAAATAGAACTTGCCAACTTTCACAAAGACATCTTCAGCAATACCCTTCGGAACAGTAACCATTCGAGTTGCTAATTCTAGAGTCATTCGTGTTGCAGTAAGCTCGGGAAGTGAAAGCTTTTGCCAAATAGAGAAAGGCATGAGATTGATGGTTGTGCCAAGGTCGGCCAAGGCGAAGCACTATTAAAGCTTTTGGAAGTCACAAGGAATGAGAAATTTTCCAGAGTCTCCTAACTTTTCAGGAAGTTTCTTTAGAAGCACCGCCAAACAATTTTCATTCAAACGAGTGTTAGTGAGCTCAAACAATTTCTCTTTGTTACTAAGAAGACTCTTGAAAGTGGAAGCAAACTTGGGCATGTAAAGAAGAGCATCCGCAAAACTAATGTCGAAGTGTAACTTTTGAAAAATTTCAAGAAACTTCTTCATTTGACTATTAGTTTTGTCACGGAGTTTTTGATCATTAAGCCTCGAAAGATATGGGATCGAAGGCTTAGGAATGCTCTTTGGAAAAACAAATTCGGGACTTGAAGTTTGGATGACCGAAGGTTGAACGTGTGTGGTACTTCGTGGGCTTGAGGAATGCACCTTGTCCTTTGTTACCTCGTTTTCTCGATCCACTTCCTTCATCGGAGAAGGAATAGGAATCGAGGGTCCATCATAAGCTTTACCACTACGAGTGGTAATTGCTTTCAATTCACCCTTCGGGTTGGGAATCGTATTTCCCGGAAGAGTTACCGAAGTAGAAGCTTGATTCATTTGATTCATAAGACTAGCAAACATGTTCTCAATTTTTCCTTGAGATTGTTCAATCTTGTGATTTGTATTTCGAAGTTCATTTTTAAACTCATTGCCCTGTCTCGCCATTGAAGATTGAAAATCATTCTTCAAAATCTTGATTTGGTTTTGCATAGCCCTCATGTTAGCCTCATTCGCCTTAATGTAATTAGCAAGTTCACTTGAGGGAACATTAGGGGCTTGGTAATTAGGAGCTTGAAAACCTTGATTGAAATTAACACCTTGAGTTGGGTATTGATTAATCGGTGCATGAAATTGATTTTGAACATTTTGAGTTCTCGGTTGACTTTGATTGAATCTATTTGGATTGTTGGGTTGAGAAAATCCGGGTGGACCATTGTGATTGCGAGCACGATAGTTCGGGTCAACTTGAGGTCGGTATTGATTACCTCCTTGATTGAAAGACCCAGCTATGGCTTTTACATCAAATTTACTACCATCGGCAGCAGTACAATTGTAGTAAGCATGCGGTCCACCACAAGTGACACAAGTTTCTTCCACCGCTTTGACTTGAGCGGGTGAAGAAGTTTGTGGAGAAGATAGTTTCTTTTGTTTGGAAAGAACCAATGCTTGGATAGATTCCGTGAGTTTGTCAATTTTAGCATTGGTGCTATAATTACTCACCGGAGATGAGGTAGAAGAGGTTGCATTAACTTGGGAAACGATTGATTTGTTTCGTGAAGTGCGAACTTTAGACTTGTTCTCAATGATAGCTAAAGCATCTTTAGGAGTCCGATTTAAAAGATTACCACCGGCGGCGGCATTCAACGAGTCTTGGTCGGCTTGGTTCAAACCATTGTAGAAAGTATCGATTTGATGCTACTCGGAAAAACCATGATGAGGACATTTGCGAAGTAATTCTTTAAAACGATCCCACGCCTCACTAAAAGATTCATCAAAGTTTTGGGTAAACTTGGTGATTTCATTCTTTAAGCTTGTGGTTTTAGACGGGGGAAAGAATTCATTCACAAATTTCGACACTAAGTCTTCCCATGTCTCAATAGAACGAGGGGTTGTTTTTCAAGCCAAATCCGGGCCGTACCCTCGAGAGAGAAAGGAAAAAGAAGAAGCTTGATAGCTTCTTGAGGTACGTTTTTGTATTTGATGGTGGATGTGATCTTGTTAAACCATCGAATGTGAGAATGAGGATCGTCTCTCTCAAAACCGAAGTATTGACTCGAAGTTACTAATTGTTGTAACCCGGTCTTGAGTTCAAAATTATCGGCAACGATTGCCGGAACAACGATGGCCTCTCCATAACCCTCGGTGGGTGCTTGGAGAAGCTCGGACATGGTACGATTATCGGCCATGTTTCGAGGAATAGTACTAATCTGGGGTTCGACTATTGGATTGGTACGTCATCGATTACGCCTTCTAGGAATGTTGTTGAGCGATTGCAAAGGACTTGATGACGTAGACGAACGAGTGCACATGCACCAAAAAACACTTCAATTAAAACAAGACCAACTCAAATGACAAGGTGAACTTAAACCAATAATCACAAACGTAAGGTTAACCTTTAAAGAAAAACGCACAAAGGAGCGGTAGAGAAGAATGGATCTCTTGCTAGGGCGAAGTTCGTTGGATCGCCCGTCCTTATACCCCTCTTAGAGTTTGTTTTTCGTTTAAAAGTTTTCCAAATACGCAAGTGACACAAAATCAAGTTTTGATCTTTGGTTTGGGAACTTATTAATTGTCATACCCCCAGTTAGGTAGTATTCTATCGAATGTTTTTCGATGGTAAATTTTATTGTTGTTAATATTAAACAAAGAAAACCAGAAAATCTTTTTGTATTTTTTATCTTTTATATATATATATAGAAAGAAAAGGAAAATATTTTTGTGTTTTATAATTTTTTTGAAAGCGAAAACTTCTTGACGAAGGATCTACAAGTCACTAATCGTTAAAACCTTAACGATATTGTCGCAACACAACCTCCCCGGCAGCGGCGCCAAAATTTGATAGCGTTTTTGAGTGCGTATCAAATAAATACAAAGTACGTGAGGAGAATTTGACTTTTTAACCCTTATGAAAAGGTTAACTTGCAAAATCCGTGCATACAATATATATATGTGATACCGGGCAAGTGATTACCCGGATCGTGTCCCAACGAGGTGTGAATGGGCGATATCGTGTGAGATTCGAGATTAAAATGCTTGTAAGGATGATTGAGAGGTTATTTGGTATTGTGGAACAATTACAACTACGAGAAATTACAAATAACGAACGAGAGATAAAATAGAAGCAACTAACACAAGAATTTAAACAAGGAATGCTAAATAAAACTTAAAGACTACTTAAAATTCTACGGGAATGATAATAGGAAGCTAGGGAAACCTAAAACGCAATCTAAATTTAAAAATGTAAAAATTAATTAAGAAAAACGCGAGTGCGCAAAATAAAAAGTGAATTTTAAGCTACACTAATCCCATGGGTACAAAAACAATTTTCCTACATTCTATTTGATAAAGAAAATTTTAGAAAAAAGAAAATTAAAAATTTAATTAAAATTTTATTTATTATGATTTAAAAACTATTTATCACTAATTAAATTCTAATAATTATTAAAACTATTCTAAAAATCTGAAACTTTCTTTTATAAATACTACAAGTTAAAACTGAACTAAGAAAAATATAAAAAGTGGTGGGTACAGTAGCAAATAAGCAGTTAAGCTGAAAAGGGCTTATTAAGCTAAAAAGAAAAGGAAGTTGTTAAATAATAAATTTTGCAAATGTTTAATGAAAAAGACCCAAGGGCGAGTGGTAGTGTGTAGTGTGGTTGTGTTTGTTCTGAGCAGAAGGTCAGGGATTCGAATCCCTTGACCTTTTGTTTTTTGAAAACATTTTTTTTTCAAATTTTCTTTTTGCAATACACTTAAACAACAACTATAACCAACTTTACAAAGATACTATTTCTGAAAAGCTTGAAATAAGCTTGTGCAAGCTTATACTCCCAACAGTGGAGTGTTTAGAAGTTTTAAGTGAAATTTTGAAATAGTTGAACTACCGAAACAAGCACTTAAGTAAATATCAATGTAAACAAGCTCAAACACAACCTTAAACAATCACAACAAGCTACTGGCAACAACGAGAAGCTAGAATTAAGCAGCTACAAAAAAATTAAACAAGCTCAGTGTCGTCGCTGGTGCACACCAGCAGCCTAAGGGGTCCAAAAGGCAAAATCCAAGGGCCAAAATAAGCTACTAAGTAAGCACTAGAATAGAAACAACAAGCATAAGAATAAAGACAGCATGGGTGGAATCTTAGATCAACAAGAATCAAAGCAAAAGGTCAAATTTTGAGCTAAATATGGCCTATAGAAAAATGGGTCAAAATGAACAAAGCTTGGTGCAGGGCAATTGCATGCTCAGATAGGTCACGTTGGACTTAAATTCAAGTGACCAATTGGACTCCAAATTGAAAATTTCTTTTTGATCTTGAAAGACAAGCCACCAGAGATTACAAAACAACAATGTTTATTGATTTCTAATCAAAGATGAAGCCTACAAGTGCTCTAGAAAACTGTCCCAATTTAACAACTTGGAAATTTTGACTTTTAAAGTTTTTAAACACTTTGACTAATCTGAGTTTTGATATATCCTAGATGATTGAAGATGATAAAATAAGCTTAAATGAACCTACCTCAAGCTAGTTTATTAAAGATTATAACTAAAATCAAGATCTAGCAATCCTAAATCCTAAATAGTTAAGCTGTTGTGCAATCCAAGAGTGCATTTGACTGTTTGCTTGAAAACCAACAATTTAAACACTTTGTCTGAGTTAATTTATACCTAAGGGTGATGTCTATACCATTTTTAACCAATTACAACAACTAAAGCTCAGTTTCAAAGCTTAATCCAAACACCCCCTATAAAACTGAATTGACAATTTAAACAAGCAAATTGAAGAATTAAGCTATGAAATCATTAAA
>LBNU01032041.1:156692-166780 GCA_014162995.1 Artemisia annua | reverse complement strand
CTCTTCATTCCAAGGCGTGGGAGGATGAATTGAAACCGTTCTCTAGGAAGTGCCTTTGTGAAGATATCAGCCAGCTGAAATTCCGTCCTCACAAAGTAAAGTTCCACAATTCCTTTTTCCACTTGTTCTCTAATGAAATGATGTCGAATATCAATGTGCTTTGATCTTAAGTGCTGGACGTTGTTGCAGCAAAGAGCAATGACACTTTTGTTATCACAGTACATCGGATCCTTGTTGTATACAAAGCCATATTCTGATAATTGAGACCTCATCCAAAGAATTTGAGCACAGCAAGAAGACATGGCAATGTATTCAGCCTCTGTGGAGGAGATCGACGTACTCATTTGCTTCTTTGATGACCAACTAACCAGTTTATCTCCTAGAAATTGAGCACCGCCCGAGGTACTTCGACGAGTATCTTGACAACCCGCATGATCAGCATCAGAGTAGGCAGTGAGGGCCATTGCAGTGTCTTTAGGATACCAAAGGCCCATGTGAATTGTTCCTTGAAGGTACCTGAAGACTCTTTTGACTGCTTCTAAGTGCTTCTTAGTAGGTTTGGATTGATAATGAGCACACATGCAAACAGCAAATAGGAGATCTGGTCTGCTAGCTGTGAGATACATCAATGATCCGATCATGCTTCGGTATTTGGTTTAGTCGACAAGTGCTCCTTCAACATCCTCATCCAACTTTGTTCTCTCCACCATTGGAGTGTCAACAGATTCACATGATTCAAATCCAAATTTCTTTAGTATTTCACTAGCATACTTGGATTGATTGATGAAAATACCGTGTGGGTTTTAAGAAATCTGAAGCCCCAAGAAGAAAGACATTTGCCCCATCATGGACATTTGGAATTCAGTACTCATCTCTTGTGCAAACCTATCACATTTCAATGGATCGGCAGATGCGAAGATAATGTCATCCACATAGATCTGAACGTGGAGACGATGCTCTCCCAACTTTCTAGTGAACAAGGTAGGATCGAAAACACCCTTGGTTAATTGGTTGGCTAGAAGAAATTTGGACAGAGTATCGTACCATGCTCTGGGTGCTTGTTTAATACCATATAGTGCCTTCTTCAAGCGATAGACATGATTAGGGCGTTCAGGATCAACAAAACCCTCTGGTTGACTAACATATACCACTTCCTTTAAGCGACCATTGAGAAAGGCAGTTTTCACATCTATTTGTTAGACAATCATGTTCTGACTGGCTGCGTTGGCAAGGTAGATTCTGATGGCTTCAATTCTGGCAAGTGGTGCGAATGATTCCTCAAAGTCGATGCCTTCTTCTTGTCTGTACCCTTTGGCCACAAGTCGAGCTTTGTTCTTCAACACTTCACCATATTCGTCAAGTTTCACTTTGAAGATTCATTTGAGAGCGATAATCATGGCACAGTCGGGAGGATGAACTAATTCCCAAACATCTAGTCTGTCAAATTCATGGATTTCATCTTGCATTGCAGTATACCAGGACATTTTAGTCAAAGCGTCTTTATAATCCTTTGGTTCGACTTTGGACAGTATGTTGCTAACGAAACACCATAAGGTATCTGTGGCAAGTTGTCTACGGGTAGATACCGGCCTAGATGGGTTACCAATGATGTTTTCAATTGGGTGATCGTTTGTCCATTTCCTGATATGCTCATGAAGTTGATGACTGGGAATTGAAGTAGCTGTGTTGGAATCTTCTGAGGGGGTTGCCAAAGTGGATGGTTCAGGAGCAAATACGTTGACAAAAGGTTCATCAGGTGGTTGAGTAAAAGGATTCACTTCAAATGTGTTATCAAATGTGGTTGAAGAATGTTTATCAGTGTGATTGGTATGACTGGATGATGGAGCATTCTGACTAAGAGAGATGGAGATGGAAATCCCGTTTGTAGGTTGAGGTTCATCATTAGCAGCAGCATCAGGACCTATGACTTGTTGTTCTGGTTCGATTCTCTTTTGAGGCTCAAAATACTCATCATACATTGGATCAAACAATTTCTTCAAATCCTCACTAGTAGGTGGCACAGAAGGAGCATCAGTGGTGGAGGAATGTACAAGTCCCGAACTAATGGGTCCAGGAGTCCAAAGATTAGATGCGGGTCCTGAACTGGAGTATTCAGGAACCGTTTGCTCGGTCAGCTCATCAAATGTGACATGGATGGTTTCCATGATTTGTCGGGTCCTTTTGTTGTAGATTCGATAACCCTTCTTGTTTGGTGCGTAGGCAACAAAAATTCCAATATCAGCTATTGCCTTGAGCTTTCCCAAATCTTCGCAATCGTTGGTTGGGAAACATAGTGCACCAAAAACTCAAAGGAAGGAGAGGTCGGGTTTTCTTTCATGCACGAGCTCATAAGGAGTTTTGCAGTGAAGAGGATGTAGCAGTGATCTGTTCTGAGTGTAACAAGCAGTTGCAATTGCCTCTCCCCAGAGAAACATAGGAGCTTTGGAGAAGATCAACATAGTTCGTGCTGCCTCTACAAGGGTACGGTTTCGTCTTTCAACAACTCCGTTCTGCTGAGGTGTTCGAGGTATACTCCTTTGATGACTAATTCCCAGATCTTCATAGAATTGAGTAAGTTGCTGATTGACAAACTCCGTTCCATTATCTGTGCGTACGAATCTGACAGTTTTATTAAGTCCAACTTGCAGCTGCTTGATTAATTTGATAATGATTTCAGGTGTTTCGTCCTTGGATCTGAGGAATTTGACCCAAGTAAACCGAGAGTAGTCATCAACGATCACTAACACATATCTCTTCCCAAATATGGTTTGCACTCTCATGGGACCACAAAGGTCCATGTGAAGGGTATGAAGAACTTCCATAATGGTGTTGAT
Source organism: Artemisia annua (assembly GCA_014162995.1). Taxonomy (NCBI): domain Eukaryota; kingdom Viridiplantae; phylum Streptophyta; class Magnoliopsida; order Asterales; family Asteraceae; genus Artemisia; species Artemisia annua. The sequence goes on along the minus strand of LBNU01032041.1, from coordinate 163,946 downwards.
AGTTTTGGGTTTGTGAGTATGCTTCTTGCTTTTGCCAAGCTGACAAGCAGAACATAGATGATCTTTTTCATGCTTCAGCCTGGGCATGCCTCGAACAAGATCTTTACGAGTAAGTTCATTAATAGTACCGAAGTTCAAATGGTTCAAGCGACGATGCCATAACCATGACTTGTTCTTGGAAGCCTTAGATAGTAGGCAGATTGGAGATGATTGCATCATATCTTCAATGGATATAGTGTAGAGGTTTGAGCCACGTCTGCCTTTCAGGAGATCCACTCCATCCAATCTTCTAACATAGCAAGTGTGCTTTCTGAAGGCAACTTCAAGATCTGAGTCACAAAATTGACCAACGGAGAACAAATTGTGCCCAAGTCCTTCCACATAGTATACTCGAGATATCACGCTGTTGCCGACCACATAATCACCATAACCCATTATAGCACCAAAATGATCATTCCCGAATCTAACAGTCCCGATCAACTTTTTCATGAAATTTCTGAGCCGCGAGCGATCTCCAGTCATATGTTTAGAGTAGCCTGAGTCCAAATACCACAGGGCGATTTGTACGACCTGCATTTGAAATCAGACAGATATGGATAACTGAAAGACGTGAATCTCCAACCATAAGTGGGATCCGATTTGTTAGCACAAGCATTGTTTATCTCAACAAGAGAGGAAGTTTCTCTAGCATCCTTAGTAATATTATGACATGCGGGGGAACTAGACTTATGGTTAACGCATTGGGTTCCTATTGGAAAATTCCTGCCAGTTTTCTTCCAAATCCTAATTGTAAAACCCTAAAATCTAAAACTTGTTAAATGACTATTTTACCCCTCTAATATTTGAATTTATAAAATATGTATAATATTCCAAGCTCATTAAAATGCATTTAACCTAAGTTATAAAATAGTTATTATAAAACCCTAAAATCTACATTGTCACTAAACAAATTAATATTGAACATAACCTAAGTTTTGAACTTGATAAATTTGGAAAACTACATTATGCTAAATCTATAACTTATGTATATTATGAAATCGAAGTGAACCTGCTTCTAACACTAAATATCACACGATATATAACTCACAAGAGAGCCGCGCTTATTTTGACGCAACATCACATGTTTCGAAGTCATTAAGGGCCGAATATTTGTTAATCTTGTACACAACTTATACACAAAAATACATAACTATGTAACTTAAATAAAGAGGCCCATTATACTAATGATTTGAAAATAAAACCTGGTCCTTAGTCTCCCATAATACTCGGCCACATTTTCTAGCCCAACTTCCCTTTCTTTTCTCATTTTTAGCAACCGGATACCACTATTCTACCTCCCTCGATTAAACCCTAAAACTAAATCACAAATGGCGGCATCTATTCCCTCTTCAGGAAATCAAGATCGGTTGTGTGTTTTCTCCAAAGAAAGAAGGATGTGCGAAGGGGGTGAGTGATCGGTTTGGAGGTATACCAGCTGTGGTGAAATCGTACGTAGGAGTCGGGTTCGAAGGGTGTTTCGTTCATGGGTTTAGTTCAAACGTAGAGCTACTCTTGTCCTTGCCTCGTTCATAATCAACCTAAGGTACCCCCTATATCGTTTTGACGTTTTCTCAACGGTAGTAACATGATTTTGTACTTATATAATATGAAAACCAAACCTTTTGTGTCGTTAACATGGATATACAAATGAATAAACGTCATGTAAAATCTTTGTAATACGCCATTTGTGTCTATTATGGATGTCGCGTAAATGTAAATAAAGCATGAATCGTATTTACATACCGAGTTTGTTTCGATAAAACGGTAAGATGAATAACATAAACAGATACGTATACTAACTAAACAAGTAATGAAGGTTTCGAAAAGGGTTTCGGTAATACGTGGTATATCAGTCATTCATCGCTCGAAGTGTACATGTATGTCGTTGGTTTGATAACTAAATAGACTTAACGTAATGAAGCTTATATATTTATATATATGGAAATTTTGTTTGTCACTAGTCGAATCGGGTTTCGGATGTTTTAACGGGTCTTATGACATAAAGAACTACTTATAACGAGAATAACAAGTTCAATCAATATCTATATTTACTATACTGTACGAGTCAAATGCATGAATCTGGTTGCATCAGTTCTAAATGTCATGAAAGGGTTACTCCAGTGTGCATACTAACTTAATATAATCAGTCCATGGGTAGGATAGCATGCATGGTAAAATAAATAAATAAATGATAGATCGATATGTATTTATATACATGGGTGTTTTGTGCTTGTGTTATTGTTTGCATATTGTGTCAAATACATCTACAGTACGTGAACATAAACATGCAATAATAATGTGTTATTCGATAGATATACATCGCGGTCAAATAAATGTAATTGCTATATATGTACATGCACGTTAATCTGGTCCATAAAAGAAGAAGGTTTTGTTTTGTCTCGCATACAAGTTAACATGATGCAATNTTGACCCTTTAGTATTATACCCGAGCATTTTCCTAGTCATGAAGGTAACATGACCGTGGCATTGATGCACCAATGTCATGACTCCAGTGTGGTCGAGTGATGTTCCACACCGTCCCTTTGTTTGATCTGCAATTGGTTTGGGTAGGGGCGTATGGATGCATCCTAGATTTGATTTGTTTTGCTACTACATTTGGTTTGGTGACTGGTGTTGTGTGCAATACACGTCTTTCACATTATTTGGGAGTTGATCACTCCATGGTTACTATGCTGAAGACTTTGTTTGTTTTGTTTTGGCTCGTGGTAGAATGCTAATATAACCTAACTTTTGTCTTATTCTTATCATCCTTATTATACCTTTTGTTTTCCCTAATGCACCCTATGATATTCTTTGTTCCTTATCTTTTGTTTCGTTTATATATATATCTGTTCACTGGGCTTTTTAAGCTCAGCCGCATTTCTTTTCTCATGCGGCAGGTTTAGTAGGAAGCTGGGTTATGGACGAAGGCTTTGTTTCGGGCTTAGAAGACTTCACCATGTTAGACATTTGATGGACTTAGAGACGCTTAGAAGTAGACTTGTTTTGGGCTTAGTTTTGTTGTTGCCCTTTTGTATTTTGTTTAGTCTTCTTTATCCTTGTAACCTTTGTATACTTTGTATTGGAAATGTATCTCCGTTTCGCTTGTGTTCTGATTTGACTCCATAATGTTACACTTTAGCCCTTCTCGGGTTGGGGTGTTACACTAATGTTGTAGAACTTAGGATTAGACTGCTTAGCAAAGGGGCGTTGACTTCCTATAGACACTATTTTTCCAGTGGGTCTCCATTGATAGCCAACATTAGTAAACTTCCTTCTTGTTGCTTTCCAAACATGTTTTACACGATTATAATAAACAACATGACAACCAGGGGGTACTTTAGAAGCATTCAAACATGTCTTAACGCACACATCATGATTATCAGAATTTAAAGAGTTATTACAGATCTCATAAATGGTTTTAGAATTCGAAATAATTACAGTACGCCTAGAGCTAATACTAGAATCAACATGATTCACAACATTCAGATCAGTCTTATTGTTCCTAATATGGTCTTCTAGTTTCTTTCCTTGAGCACTTTTAGCTGGCGAAGTCCTAGCATTCCTTGAATTGCAACTAGGCTTTGACCCGCTAGCATTAGTGACAACTTTTACTCCTGTAGAATTAATGATGGGAACATTAGAACGAAAAACTTCTGTTCGATTTCTGGTATAAGATGTGTAATGTTCTGGTGATGTTATGGGCACTTTAAAGGTAACATGCTTGTTCTTAACCTTAGAAGAAGGATCATCAACTTTATCACGCATGCAAACGGCCTTAGGACATGTACCAATGGCATAATCTAAGAGTTCATATGATCTGGTGGTGAGATAATACACATCACGGATGCCAATGTCCGTAGGTCTCACCATTCTAACCTCTTCAATGGTCTCGCAAAGGATAGCTAGGCAATCCTTAAGATACCTAAGATACTCACTATGAACAAACGCATTATTCCTATGGGGAAGAGGTATATTAATGGCATCAACATTAGTTCTTTTTGCTTTAACAACCTTGGTGAGACTGCAATCACATGCAGTGACTGGCATTTTCCCTTTCACCTGAGTCTTTAGATTCTCATTCTCTTTAAGCAAAGAAGTTATCTTTTCATTGTTTTTATCACGTGTGATCTTAATCGAATCATGTAACTCTTTGAAATGTTGTTTGATCTTAGAGTTTTCTGCTTGAAAACAATCATTTTCATATTTCAAGTCGTTAATGACATTTTGAAGATTTTCAGAATCTAAACACTGAGGTTTCTGGGTATCAATCACATCACATTCATTATCAATCACATCACATTTATTCGTCTTTAATTTTGCAATTTGAAGCTTCAGTTTCCGAATCGTGTTAGTGTGAGCTTGAATTCTTTCATCCCGTTTGGCTAATTCAAAATATGCATCAAATTCAGGAGCATCCGAAGATGTCTTGGCATTTAAGTTTCTAATACTTTCTTCTAGATGTTGGTATCTTAATTGCAAGTTAAGATTATCAACCTCTAGTTTTGAAAATTGCTTGACCATGTTAGCATGATCATCTTTTTGAATTTTTTCGCGTAGTTTAAAATTCTCCTCCTCAAGCTCAACAACATGATTCTGGAAAACTTTTAATGTAACAGACATTTCATGAAATTGGGAAGTAGTTAAGGATGAATTAGTAGCAGTATAAAACACATCTTGAGCAATGCGCATCGCAATTAAATTATCGTTCATGATGAGAGCATTCTTCCTTGCAATTTCACTATGTTGAAGATCTATTACAGTTTGTTTTCCTTCACGTTCCTGGTTTTTAAACACCTCTTTCATTTCATTGATCTCTGATTTAAGAGACGTTTCCATGTATTCAAAATGGTTTTTGATTTGTTTAAAAAACGGAATGACTTCTGTGAGATAGCATTCTTTTGTAACTTCAAAACCCCTTTCACCCTCAGTAATTCCCGTTGGAGTTATCCTCTTTTTACATGTTTTGTCAAAATCCGAAAACATTTGATACAGAACATACATGCTAATAAGAGTTTTACATTGAGTGGGAAGAGCTATCTGAACTAGATTCATAGGTGTATTGGGAGGATACACCGTTGGGGTAGCAAACTTAAGTGGAGTGGTAGCCATAAGTTGTTCAGCTTTCATTTTCTCAACATCTAAGGCCCAAAAAATCTACTCAGGGGTTAACCTAGTTTGGGGTACAAAGATAGTCAATCGGTTATGTTCATAGTAGTTATGAGGCTTGATATTAACACGCTTTTCAATGCTCGTGGGATCCTTCATCTTATCCTCAAGTCTTTTCCTATTTTCTATTTCAATTTCATCAATCTCTTCTGTATCACACACATCAGGGGGATCATGATTGGGCTTAAGCATCACATTAAAGTCATATAAGGCAGGTTGAGAGGCACTAACGCTCCTAAGAAAATTAGTTTTAGGCACACCTGTATCCTTATCACTATGTTTATCATGAAGCTTAATGTACTTTTGTATCATTTGAGCTGTTTGAATGGTTTGGCCTTGTGTGTACAATTTGTTTTCAAGCTTGTTCTTTAAGGCCTTTAAATTGGAAAAATCGTTAAGGAGTTTGGCTTCCTTACTCTGAAAATCTAGTTTTAGTGTGGTGACACTATTTTGAATCTCCTGTTTTTGTTTAACAGTTTGATTGATTTGATTTTGCAAAGATTTTATTTCTACTCTTAACTTTTCTTCCTTTAAATTCCTTTCGGTAATATATGTACACATTTGCAAATCCACTTTCTGTTCCCGTTCGGTTAACTCAAATTTTGCACGTTGTTGATACATATTCACCTGATCTTTAAGAATATTAATCCTAGTGCTCAGTGTATCATCAGGTATGACAGCAGTATATTCATCATATTCACACGTATCATTATTAACTGAAGAGTCATCACTTGGTAAAGCAGTCTCGACACTTTGTTTCAAATATTTCTCATATGGGACAACATTGCTATTACCCATATTAGCAGGATCTGAATCAATAATGTCGATGTGTTTTACTTCGTTATGAGTCCTTTGGTTGTGCATCACATCATCAACATGTGCATCGTCAGATGCTCTACTGGGTCCATCAGACTCTTTATTGTTATCCATATGTTGTTGTTTTGAGGGAACATTAGTGTTTTTCAAATCAACATCATCTGGAATGACAATACTAGTTTGATGTACCTCGTTGAGTATCGTTGGAATAGCACTTGTTTCATATGTGTCATATAATTTGAGTACCTCAGAAATGATGGATGATTTGGAAGATCCTGATTGATTTGCCGATGTGACTGCAGATGTAAGCTTGGCCATAAAGATGGTTTGTGCAGTAGGTTCATCATCAACATCAGAATCAAAGGCATCACAGTTTTTAGCCTGGAAGATGTTTGGGTCATTAAGAGCAAGATCCTGAACTGGTTGATCACCCACATCGGCATCAAAGGAATTTCCCTCATGACCAGCAAGAAATAGCAGTTGTTCCTCATCCAATAGAACTCCATTTTCTGGAGCTTGCATCAGCAGCATCTTATCTTTGAAGTAGTCGTAGTTCTTAGGACGTTTTGGTTCAGTGCAGTTTCTTGAAATGTGACCTAGCCCACCACAGTTGTAGCACTTGATTTGTCTTCCTTGTCCTTGATTGTCATTACCCATTCTGTTCTGAACATTCCCTCGGACATTTTGTCTTCCTTGAACCACAACAAGCCCATCTTCTACAACAGCAAGATTACGTGGATTCGATGAGGTTCTGAGTTGATTGTTGGTTTAAGGAAGAGTGCTTCTGAAGTGTTGAACCAGCAGTGAGACTTGATTGGAGAGATTATCAATCTTCTTGTCTATGTAGGAATTCCCTGATTCTTGAGGATTAGTCTTGACACTTGCTGATTGCATGGAGGTTTGACCAAGAGGGAACTGATTTTGTGTTGCTTGAGCAGTGGTTGGAGGATTGATTAAGTCAGCTGAGAATTGGTTGAGTCCATGAGCACTGGAGATTAGTGCAAGAGGATCGTTTGAGGGATGAAATTTCTCTCTTAGCTAACGATCATACATTGCATGTTTCTCATGATGTTGCAGATAAGCATAGAGTTGCTCATAGTTGGTGTTTCTGAGTCCTTTGTTTAACTTCACAGCTGTGACAAACCGATCCCATTCTGGTGACATGTTATTGACGAACTTTGAGTTGAGTTGGATGTTGGGCATTGTCATTCTGATCATTCTCATATCATT
>LBNU01032041.1:143190-153278 GCA_014162995.1 Artemisia annua | reverse complement strand
CAAGTAGGTGATGCACCTACTTGTCACCACCTTCCATCCGCGGCTTCATCACCTCCACACAAACCCTAAACCGACCTATAGGCACCCTTAGTCACCATGGTAGCTTGTATTAGTCACAAGTAGCTGCCATGAGTCATCACCCCCTCCTCGACACCTCCTTCTACCCTTTGCTTGCTTACCACTCCTAACGAGGGGTATAAATACCCCATGACCCCCATCACTTCAAACCATCCCATTCTCTCTTCTATACCTCACACTTTCTGGTCCTAGTATTCATACAAGAGTCCTAGTAGTCCTAGGAATTGATCACTAGAAGCCTTAGGCCTTGTCGAGTTCCATTTCTAGCCGAGAAAACCCTAAACCTAGCTAAACCCCACGTTAAGCCCTAGCTGGTCAAGTAAGCTTATATTTTTGCTTCTAATAGTTATATTAAGTTATATTACAGTACTAGGATAGTATTAGGATGCCTTAGACCCCTTGCCTAAGCCTTGATCACTAGAACTAGCTTGTTTTCTTTTTAAAACCCTAATATGAGTCGAATTGCTATTTTTATGCTATAAATACTTTTCATAAGCTATAAGTTAGTTTAGGCAACTTAGTTAAGTATATATTAACTAAACATAAGCTAGGAAACTTAGTTGTCTCATTAAAATATAGTTTGCATGAAATTAGGACTAGTTTTGCAAAACTTTCCATGCATAGGGGTATATATGGTAATTTTCTGAAAATATTAAGTCTATGGACTATTTTTGACATTTCTTAGAAGTTATAAGTATAAGGACCCGTTTTGCAAAATTATATAACCATAGGATAAAAAGTTAAAAAGTTATAAACTTATAAAGACTAGTTTTGCAAAAGTTATAAAGTTAAGGGTTTAAAGAGTAAATTCTGGAAACTTATAAGTCCAAGGGTTACTTGTGTCATTTCCTTAAAATATAGAAGTATAGGGATTAAATATGTGAAGTTTAGATAGTTATAAACCTAGGTAATATAAGTATTATAAGTATAGGGTAGATTTTGTACTTATAGAAACTTAAAGGTTATAAAATAAACTATTTTCATATATATAGCAAACCTATTTTTAGGTTAGAAGCATAACACAATACTAGGGAGCTTCATGTGAGGGGTATCATAAGGATATTTCGTTTTGACGAGTTTGTTGGGTTTACAATTTAAAGTTCCCTGACTCGTCAAACGATTATATGCATGGCCGCTGAATTATGATGGCCCGAACGGTGTTATGTTATAACCAAACTCTAATAACAATATAACTCAATAGTAAGGAACTTCGTGTGAGGAGTTATATACTTCTGAATTATGATGGCCCGAACAGTATTATGTTGGCAGCATAATACAATAGTAGGGAGCTTCATGTGAGGAGTTATACTTCTGAATTACGATGGCCTGAACGGTGTTATATTATATCTAAGAATCCTAAGATAAATCACTTAATAAACTTAAAACAAAACAACTAGAGCTTGACATGCCTCCACAACAATAATAGACCTCAAGATACGTGAGTCAGCAGTCTAGACCTCTAGTCACTTTGACATCAATCACATAGCCTTAAGCCCAGGTGAGTTTTCATAGCCTCACACCTTTTAAACGCTTTCTAAATGTTTTCCAAACCCTGTGAGGGGGATACATGCTACTTGCTTTAAAAATCGAATACAAGTTTTTTTCTTTGGTTGTTGCACAAGTGATACTATCTGCGACCATTACATAACTAAAATTCATGAGCCATAATCACTTGTGGGTTTTACACAAGTGAACGCGAGTATAGTTTATAGATATATTGGAGTTTGACACCTCCCGTTGGTTTGCCTGTGTCTTGGGCACCAATAAGTACTATACTTGAAACCTCTAAGGATTAACTTTGGCAGGTTATCCTTCTTGTCCCCTCATGGTTGGGTCTGCAGCCCCCATGACCCGGAGTGTTAACGTGCAGTTTCATAAGCTTAGTGCAACATACCCCACTCTTGATAATTGTGCATGCATCACAATTATCACACACACACAACATTTTCCCTGATGGGTGTAACAACTGAACCCAGGGAACTTGTATTCACCCACACCCTAAACCTATGAATCTCACTCAACCTTAGTGTTGACCCTTTTTAAGCATGTATTCTAGGTAATGAAGGTCTATGTAAATTATGGCATGGAGTGGCACAAAGCTTGCAGGACTTTTCACTCAGTTATCATTCAAGTTTCATAACAAACTTAGATTTTGGGGACCTCATCTTATAAAACTCTGATGATTTTATTGAATGCTAACTCATTTTATAAAAACGTCTCTTTTCGAGTCGTTTTCTATTACTGTATCTGTGATTCCATGAAGTAATACCCCAGATCCAAATTCCGCTGCGATCTGTGAAAAATGAGGGTGTTACACAAATAATGTCATTAATCCCGATTCAGCCTTCTTATGATTGTTTTGGATATATTTTTTTTATAAAACTCTTTAGTTATTTCTAATTTTATTAAGTTTTATATGCCCCTGTAATCAGCGTACATTACTAAAATGTGCGACGGTCTTTATTTATAACTACGGCGTTCTTATGCCAAAATCGGCGCTTTTTATTAATTTTTGTCTTAATAGTTTAAAGTTTTTCATATATTAGCATACGTTTTTCTTTATTTTTCAAGTTATCTTCCCTCCCATACTTAAATTAAGCATTGTCCCTAATGCTTTAGAATTAAAAAAAAAAACAAAAGTATAATGGGAAAAATAAAGGATAACGGTACTTCATGGGTATGCTTTGTTATTCCCCGAGAATTCTCCAAGTACTTGTCCATCTTTTGGACCAATCTTTCCTGCATTCATACGTCATTAAACAAACAATTTCACAAAATGGTAGTGTGCCCATAACACACTACGTTAGCATTAATATATATAGCACAGATATTAGTCAAATTGTTCACATTGTTTTCAATGGCAACCATGGTGCCAACGTGGTGGTGGTGCAAGTTTTCAAGTAGTTTTGAGTGGCTGGGTACCAACAGAGGTACCCCAATTACAGACCAAATTTTGTTTTGAAACATGTTTTTGAAATTGTTTTTGAAATATGACCAACACACTAGTCAACCAAACACATATTCCCTAACCCCGCCGTACATTCCAGCAAAACCCGGCGGTTTTCATCCCTGAACATCTTCATATGTTCACTGGTTCAATCTCCAATACTTCTGGCAACTCCCTAAGCTTACCAGTTTGAACACTCCTTAGATAACTAAAGTTTCTCATCTCCACAGGCTTACACAACATAGGTCCACAGAATAACTTCATCTCTTCATCATTGAATAATCCCAAATTCTTTGCAATTCTTGTTACAATGTGCCCAGAGCAAATCCTTGTTCCGCCAGTAGTAACAGCTCCTTCACCCAAATGTTGTGCTATCAACCAAGTTAAATTCAGGCTGGACAAATGATGGTTCCTAACAAACAAATACAACACCCATAACTCCACATCCAGTACATACTGCTCATAATGCGCTCTGTGAAAAATAGATTTCACCATGACCTTGTGGAGTACTTGCAGCAAAGGGTTGTAAATCTTCCACACTCTCTTTTTCCTATAAACTCTGACATCTTCACCACTGATTTCCTTCCAAAATTCATCCGCATTGAAATTTCCTATTGCTCTTTCTCCTTTGTTAGGATCATAGTTTTCAACTATTCAGTCAAGTCTCGGTCATTTCAGTCAATGTAATAGGTTGCTAGAATTATCATAATTAGCTACGTTATTTAGTTACTCGTATGGTTAATGTTTAAGTCTAATAAGATGTCCAATGGGCATTAAAAGCCCACGACATAGCAAGATAGGAAGGAAGGGAGTGTTGCCCTATCCCTCTCCTATAAATAGGACATCATGTATCTCTTTACAAATGTTGGTTAATTTCATATCTTAAGAAAACTCTTGCTCTTTCATCTTTCATATTGTTATTAATCAACCAAGTCTAATTCTCATCTCATTTCTCTTATAATATTACTTGTGTTTACTAATATGTTGACCTAACAAGTGGTATCAATCGCTAGAAGAAGGTGTAGTTTATTTTTTTTTTGTTCTACGCCCCCAAAACTCGTTTTTTATCTCGTTAGCTTCAAAAAATTTGCAACTTTCTTGCTTCTTTTGTGTTTTTATCACATATTTGTTACCAAACTTGTGTTAGAAGCCAAAACAAACAACAAAATTGCAAAATTTTTGGGTTTTTAGATTCGTATAAAAATTTGTACTTTTTATCGAAAATTTTCAAATTTTTGTTAAAAAGTTCAAGTTTGCATCTTTCATTAAGATTTCATCATTTTAATGCTAGTTGTACAAGAATCTTGGATTAAAAACTTGTTTTAGGCTTGCTTTTTCACAAAAGAAAACTCTACGTTTTGGCATCTTATCGAGAACCACAAAACCACATTTTATCGAGAAACCTTAAACCCTCTTTTATCGAGAACCTTCGATATTACTACTTAAGTATTTTTGTTGCTTGCTCAGTGCTTTTCTCTCTTGTATAAGAAAAAAAACACTTCGACACATTGGATAGTTTCGTTATTGTATAATCTCAAAACTTTGGATACTTGTTATCGAGAACCTGAGGTTATCGAGAACTTCACCAGTTATCGAAATCAATTGTTTGTTTTCGAAATCTTGTGAATCTATCGAAATTACTTTCAGAAACATCGAAAACATACTTTGTCTTCATAGAACCAAAGATCTCGATAATTGTCTCCAACATTTCTCGATAATTTTCTTTTATCGAGAACAACGTGAGTTATCGAGATCCTACTTGTTTTATCGAGAACTTCAGTTTATCGAGATTACCTGGACCTTAACAGTTTATCGAAATCATCCAATAACCAAGTATCGAAATCACATTGGGACTTGTTTTCGAAGATTAGCCTTAAGTACTATACCTTCTACAAGATCCATAAACCACAAGTTTTCTATCATGTCTTACGTACCATACTCTGAAGCTCCATTTCAACACCCTCTATACATCAATGCTCGCCATCATCTACTGTGTGCAAGCTGCAGTATACTCTCCATTTTGCTATCAGAACGCCCCATTACCATGTTTGGAAAGACAGCATTCTGCAATGGCTTCAAACACGCCATGCATCCTGATCTACTGGCTAAAAGTCAATCCAAGGATGGGACCATATCAGATGAAATGGTCGTTGCCGACACTCCGAAGGAATTATCACCCTTCAAAATCGGTGATCGTTGCTGTCTGGCACGTGAACTGATCAATACAATGCTGATCATGAAGCTGCATAGGTTTCATCACTACCGCTCTCCTGCCCTCGCGCTCCCACTAAGCTAGAAGCTGATGCAAGTGCTCAAGAGCTGTGGAACCACCTTGCTATCATGCACAGTGATGAGGACCCTACTGTCATTACTGATAGACTCATTCAATCTTGCTTACAGAGAAAGTTTCCTAAGACTATTCTTCCTGCACCAATCATCATTCATGGGTTCACCTACACTAATGAAGGCTTTGTCTTAGACAACTCTAGTGAGCATACTTCAGAAGATCCTCATACTCATAAAACGATTATGCAACAGTTTGAGCAACTTGGTGTGTCATCCACTGCACTTACCAGTGCACCATCTGAAGCATCACAACCTACTCCTCACAGCAGTGCCTACTATCTTCAGAAGTACCTCTCAGCACTCAAAGAAGAAGCAATTGCACGAAATCAACAGCAAAAAAATCAGATGAATGTTATGGATACTACTGCTGATATGATGTTGATGGCTGACACAGAAGAAGTTCAGGTAACAGACTCAGGCCCAGTGTATGACACTGACGGTCAGTCTCAGGTATGTGATAATTCATGTCTCATTCACGCCATTGTCTCTCCTTCTGTCTCCGAAACGAATGAGGTCCAAGTTGTTCAATCTGACTCACCGTTATCTACTCATGAGAATGATCAAATGTCCACAGTGGTTATATTTGATGACTATGATCAAATGAATCCAGTTGTTACATTTGATCATCCTGCTATCACACTGACTAATGATAACGATGGTCAACTTGAACCACATGAACCTTTGAACGATTCTGAAACAGAACTCAGACAACTTCTTTTGATTAGTCAAAATCAGAATATCCAATGCCAGGGGTCGAATGCAAGATTAAAAGCCAAGGTTAAACTTTTATCAAGAGAACTTGAGCACAGTAAACTACAACTTAAGATTTTTGAAACAAAAGATGCTCAGGAAACAAGTTTAGATCTTATCATTCAAAACGCTAAAGATTTACATAATAAACTAAGCATGATCAATGAGGCTCCTTTATCTCAATACTTTAGATCTGTCATTAATGAAATTAAGTTGATAGACACTACCATTGAACGCAATTCTGAAGTCACGGTTGCAAATTTCATGTCACCCGTTGCTAAAGAAAGGCGTGAAATGTTTGAAACTCAATTTACTCCACCGCTTAAACGCTTGTAGTCACACACCTGGTATTGGGAACAAGAATTAAAAAAGGAAGTCAAAAACATTCTCAATGTTTGTCACGAAACAGAACGGTCAATTTTTAAACTCAAACGTCAAAATCAATTTTTGCAAAATGAAAATGATCGACTCTTTGAACGTGTCCTCAATGATGATATTATATCTGTTTTTAAACTCAAAGACGTGTACTTGCATTTTGTTTAAAAACAAAAGACTTTTTGCTTTTAATTTTGGTGGTAATTTACGTATTACAGTTACGTCAATTAAATTTGACATTTCTTCCTATTAGGATATACCTTAGATGTTATTGTTGCCATAAGTCGTTAACTTAACCGTTAAAACAATTATCTAGGACTTATTATAGAAAACATGTAGTTAAGGGACTAAATCTGCCAAGTTGTGAAAGTTTAAAAAAAAACATCTCACCCAACTATTCACCCCCCCCCCATTTTTTCATAATTATCTAAAAACAAAAATATACTTTTTCTCTCAAACTCTTCTCACGGCCTACAATCAATCTACAAATCCATCCTTTGATTCGTCAAACCGTAAGTGTTAATGTGTTCTTTAGCATAATATAAAACATGGTTTTCATGGAATCATAAAGTTAATGGTTAGATTTTGTGTAGGATTGATATCGAGATCTAGGGTTTGCGTTAAGCTATAGAGATCACTAATTCGTGTTGTTTAGGTTGATTAAACAGAGGGCTTTGATTCTTTTAAACGTGTTTATCATGCTTGAATACACAAATCATAACTTGCAACATGTATTAATGATTCTCGATGTCCTTAGTTTACGATGTGCTGTGTTCTTGAGAGTTAGTGATGTTTTGTTTGATATTAGTGGTGGGAATAGTATGTTAGGTTGATAAGAACATGGCTGTATACTTGAATTGTTACAATTTCATTCGTGGTGTGATCTAGATGTTCTTAGGGTTTCGATGAATTGGGTTTTTTTGATGTGCTGTTATTTAGTCTAATTCAGTGCTTAGAGCATGTTCTTATATGCTTGAATTGCATGAAATCAGTGAAAAAACAACATGATTCTACTTAACTTGTAATCTAGATAGATTAGGGTTTATACGTGTTATCGAGAACATGCATGAGAATGTTGTTTGTGTTATTAACTATGTTTCTGTGCTTCATTGCTTCAGGTTCACACAAGGATTCAACATTTTAACACAAACGTATGTCTACATGTATTCTCGAAAATTCTTGTATAAGAATTTTCGGAAAGTGATTCTTATCGAGAACACTTATCGAGATCCTTCGATAAGTTATCGAGAAACCTCATAACTTAGTTTATCGAGATCTCTCTATAACTTATCGAAATCTCTCAATAAGTGTTGTCGAAATCACAAGGTTTTCGAAATCCCTGATTTATCGAGATCATGAAAAACTGTCTTATCGAGATCACTGAGATTCAAGTTATCGAGAACATTTGTCTGACAAGTTATCGAGATCTTTCAGTTTGAAAGTTATCGAGAACACTCAATGCAAATGTTATCGAGATCACTGAATTGGAGAGTTGTCGAGAACACAGATTTGCAAGTTATCGAGATCACACTTAGAATAATTTTTGAAAAGTTTGTATAACATGTAAACTTTATAAAAACTAAGTTGTATTCTTGTGAACTTGTAATATTGTGTATGTGTCCATTGCATCATTAACTTGTGGATGTTTAGTGATTGTGTAATCTATTAGATGTACTTAAATTGCCTAATGTGTTTTGAATGCTTATCGTTACGTCTTAGATTATATGCAATGTATCATCGTCATAACAACATCTCACGTAGTTAATGTACTTTGCATGCAAAATGGAATAGGAATGGCCTTAAGTATCAAACTCGAACGTTAACTTACAAACTAACAAGTTGAATGTTTGATCTTATGACATTACATTTTCAGTACACTATGGCTCAACAACAACAACAAGGAGAAAATGCACCAGCACAGAACCTTCCACTCATCACTCTTGGTGAAATTGTTCCAGCTGACTACAATGTTACTATTGGCAACAACAACGCTCGCATCGACTTCAACAAGCTCAGAATTACTGAAGATTCTTGCCGGATAGTCAAAGACGTTCTTTTGGCACATCCATGTAAGAGCATGCTAACGAAGTCTGCTTCTGTTCCAACCTTCTACATCCACCAATTCTGGCACACTGCTAAGGTTAACTTGGACGATGCTTCATTCAAAGTCACTCTTGAACGACAAGAGTACGAAGTTGATCTTGATGTTCTAAGGACGGTTCTCATGCTTCCTACTTCCGAAGAGTATGAACCAATGATGACGGAGATTGAAATACTCGACTACATGATTCAGCTTGGTTATGATCTAGAAGAGTCCTCCAAATTGATATTGTCCAAATTCAACGTCAAGTATCTACCTCAACCTTGGAGAACTTTTTACATGCTAATCATTAGATCAATCACGGGACGGAAAAGTGGTCATGAACATCCCCGACTATCCCATCTGCAAGTATTCTGGGGGATGATGAGCAAGGCTAACATAGACTTTGCCGACCCAATCATGAGCGACATCGTCTTTCAGATCCACACAACTGGTCGAACCATGATTCCTTTCTTGAGGTTCACCAAAATGCTCATTGACTACCTCTGCGGCAAAACTCCTGAGTTTCGCCAAAGAATGTTTGACCGTACCGAAGACAAGCACAATGTTGTGGACGATTACAAGATTGCTTTCGTCAAGTCTATTCAGTTCACTCCAAGGACTAGTGGCGTGAGAATACCAGACAATCTTCTGAATGACAAAATTCTTGTATCTTCAAACTATCGAATCTACGACTTGGCCTACCAAGCCGGGAGAGTAGGCATTTCAGAAACTGAAGAAATTCCTAGATACATAAGGGAAACTCGCAGCCAGAGAGGTGCAAAATCTGGAAGCACCGGCAGTACTCCAACTTCTAAACAACCTAAGTCCAAGCCTGCTGCAACCCCAAAACAAAAAGTCATTAAGAAGAAAGTCACTACACCTGAACCATCACCACCACTATCAGAAGCTAGTGGGTCAGAATTTGGCTCTGAAACCGAAACCGAAACTGATGAAGAAGGGGACTATGAAAGAAGGTATACAGCTCAAGAGGATCCTGAACTCGAACTGGTAAAACAATTAAGTCTAGGAACACTCTCTGAGCAACAACAACCTAGAGGAAAAGGAATAGTCATCCGTGAACCTGGGCATGATGAAGAAGAAACTGTACAACCTGAACCTGAACCCTTGCCTGACAAAGGTAAATTAAAAAGCATTATCTTTGACACACGAAACCTGGAAAAGGAAGAGCAGAAAAAGCTCAAATTGGCTGCTCGTCTCAACCTTCAACTACAACAAGCTCATCAACAACAACTTGAACTCCAAGCTAGAGAAGGTGGTTCTAGCCGTACCATGATATCTCCAACAGCAACTGAAACAACAACCGAACAACCGGAAAAGGATGCTGAGGGAAACACTATCATGAAAGACGCTGGAGAAGAAAAGGCTACAGATGAACACCCAAAGGAAACTGAGACAACATCTCCAGAGTTCGAAGCTATAGGTCAGGAAGAAAAGGAGTTGACTGAGAAAATATTGGAGGAAACGGCAGAGGAAAATCTTGATGATCAG
>LBNU01032041.1:129996-142148 GCA_014162995.1 Artemisia annua | reverse complement strand
CTGGAAGACAAACGGTTTGATTATGTCTACATGAATGAAATAGTGGTTAAGAGGCAAGACGAATAGCTCTACAAATTTTGTGAAGCTGATTTCCCACATCTTTATCTAGATGACATAGAAGATATGTATCTGGAGAAAGTTCAAGGAAGAATGAGGGGCTTCCCAACGTCAACTCAGTATAACTTCATCTCTTCCTTGCTCATGTACATAAGGCAACTGATCATCCGTGAACGTGTAGAAGATCTGCAGTTAGGTGTCGAAAGCTACCAGAATCACCTCAACTTTATCAAACCACAACTCATGATCGAAAACTACATGACGCATCTCAGCTAATGATTCTCCAACAACCAAAGTTCGGGGTTACTTACCTCAACTCAAAGCATCAGCTACGGTTCATGCGGTTCGACGAGCTTCATAAGTTCTGTGATGTTACCTTGCAAAGAGTTCGTGATGGTTTAGTAGAGAGATTGACGGACGATCTGAATAAGGTGAAAGAAGGAAAGCATACCCGTTGGAATTCTAGCACTCGAAGAATGGTAAAGAACTTCATCCATGCCATCGAAGAAAGGCTCAACCGGAGGGAACAGATTAGGAGACTGGAAAGTTATATCGGGTTTCGTCCATCGTTTCCGACCCTGACATTTCAGAGGCCCAATGCAAAGTTCACCGACTTCAATGCCCTGACTTCATCTCAGACTTAAGCTTTTGGTATAACTTTTCATTATTTCAAATTCATTCTCAGTTATTAAGGCTTGTGTACACATAACAGTGCACAACCCATACCTTGTAAAGAAAGGACCCTGTGGTACGCATCAGTGCTACAATCCTAAGATAAGGAGCGAAGGCTTCTTACTTTTGAGTAGAATTTATCAAACTTTTCAAATTTTCACAATTCTGCTCAAAAGACAAGTATTTCACCTCAATGAGTATCCACAAGTTGAGGGGGAGTACTTGTACCAAAACATCGTTCTTAAAATCTCAAATCTTTGATGATAACTCCCCACAATACTCAAAAAGCATATTTTAATCAAAATCGTTTGCAAAAACAATATTGGATATGCTATTTTTGAGGGGGAGAAGAAGAAAATGATTAAAATATGATGTGGCAATATTGTATCTCACTCGAGCTCGACTCAAAATTGACCCAAGAATTGACGAAACAAAAAACGTTAGTATTCTAAAGGATTTATCCGAGTAGATTGTACCGTTTCGAGAAACTCTTTCTAGACGTTACTTTGACGGGTCTAACTTCCTTTATGGAATGTTTACAACTTCAAGGTAGTTATTAGGGCTAGTTGTCACCTAAAAACTGACAATGCATCCCTTTAACTAAGCAACGTAACCGTGTCCCTCGGGTACATGTCTATTAAGAGTGGATCAATTCTAAAGTGCTAACTTCTCCCGCATGTGTTATTTTCCGCAAAATATTCATAAGCACATGTGGAGGGGGAGTATTTCATAAGAAAATAAAACCCTCAAAGTGTTATAAAATGTTTTTTATTCACAAACACTTTGAGAGATTTTCAAATGAATGGTTTCAAAAGGCATCACTAGGATAGTCATGGAGTTATAAGGTGACTAAGGTTAGGAATAACCGTCCTATGATCCGCCTAAACCGGAGGGATCTACCCAAGGACATCACCAATAGTTAGTATTTAGAAGTCCTTAGGTATGATTCGAAAAAGGAGTAATGAATGAAACGGAGAAAGAAGGGGTTGAAGAATTAAAAAGAAACGTTATGAAAAGGGTGAAAAGAAATGAGCCCTCCAAATTATTCAACCTTAGGGCAGACACCGGGTTCAATTCATATGCTACTGGTTGTTGCTAAGGCGACACCGGTATTGAAGATAAAAGACGTCATGGACCCAGTGACGCATGCACCTTAACCTTCTAGCCACTCGGGTATCTCTCAAAAGATACTTGTTTCATTCTCACGGGGAACCGTTGTAATCTATCGACCTTCTATTTAGAGTTGGTTGATATTGAAACAGGAGACCCTGCCCCAATCTCCGCATAGGAAACCATAAGTTGCACTAATTGAGTCTAGAGCCACGAGATACATCAAAGATCTCTTAGGTACACTTAGTAATCTTACATTGGTTGTTCTACATCAATGGACACCAATTGTAAATTATCGAGTCCTTCGCAGATCTTAGCAATCTGCCTAGAACGTTCATGAGGGATTTACTTAGGTATTTCTCGAATGATTGAACGGAAATCCTGCCAGGGTCAACATCAAACAGCCCTGACAGCAGGTCACTTCGGTAATTCCTCGTGGGTTACGCTTAGTGTTTATGATGGCTTCAAACGGTCTACAGTCGTGGGGTGATCTCCAGCGACTCACCTAATCGTGGGTGTACTTAGTTGTGCCCGTGTAAGCTCCTTAGGGGGTATCCGATTAGGAACGGCCTTGGCGCGAATTAGAAGGAGTCTTCACAATATGCTGTTGATGAATTCTAGTTCAAACCTGTAAGTACCGGTTGTATTATTGCTAACTGTTTTATTTCAGGTACAAATGCCATCTTGAACACCTACTTCTACATGCTCATACATACATCTCAATGCCAATGAAAGCTCGATGCAGCATCACAGTCTAAAGAAAAGATTCTACGACAACAATCATGAATTTTTCAACAACAAAGACAAAGAGCTAAGAATGCATAACTACAACACAGTCAAAGATGTATGAGCATGTCGGAACAGAGCGAATCCATTGGAGATACCGAAAGTGACGTGTGGCGGATTACAACATCATCTCTCATTTTCACATCAACAAAGATAAAGAACAAAGAACGATGAATCACTTCTACTACAATCATTTTGAAGACGTCTAAAGCTACAAATGTCAACAGTTAAAGTTCAAAGACAAAGACGTCAAGCAACCTCGATGACCGTGACGAACTTCTATCCTTCAACAATCCTTCATGACCGATCCTTAGGGGGAGATTGTTAGGATCATAGTTTTCAACTATTCAGTCAAGTCTCGGTCATTTCAGTCAATGTAATAGGTTGCAAGAATTATCATAATTAGCTACGTTATTTAGTTACTCGTATGGTTAATGTTTAAGTCTAATAAGATGTCCAATGGGCCTTAAAAGCCCACGACATAGCAAGATAGGAAGGAAGGGAGTGTTGCCCTATCCCTCTCCTATAAATAGGACATCATGTATCTGTTTACAAATGTTGGTTAATTTCATATCTTAAGAAAACTCTTGCTCTTTCATCTTTCATATTGTTATTAATCAACCAAGTCTAATTCTCATCTCATTTCTCTTATAAGATTACTTGTGTTTACTAATATGGTGACCTAACATCCTTCCAATACCAATCTATCAAAGTTCACATCTCCCATTTCTTTGTCTGAATGAATTCCTAACAGCTTACTAAACTCCAACAACGTGACTGATCTCTCAACTCCTCCTAACCTAAACCTCATAAATTTATCTGTCAACACATCTTCATCAGATATCTCCTTCTTCACTGACAAGGAACTAAAAAATTCCAAGCACCACTCCATGTAAATTGGTTCCCTAATCTTCAAAGCTCTTTTCCACATCTCTGAGGTAACTATCCTATGGCCATAAACCACCCTCATAAGGAGCATATCTTCCAGGAACTCATTACAACCAAGTTCTTTCATAATTCTCCAACTTATTATTCTAGGTGCATCAATTTCCATGAAATAAATCTTGTTAAGTTTCTCATTTAAAGCTCTCTTTGCTGGTTTGCCTACTCCTTTCCATAAAAGGTTTGGGTGTTCTTCAGGTTGCTTCTTAAGTGTTTTAAGAGCTCCCCTGGTTCTGGATGCAACATTGGAGCTTCCTTCACCATCCATGTTCTACTCACACAATCACAAACAAGTAACATTAGTTGTTAGAAAACATAGGCATCACAAATTCAATCAATTAAGCAAGTTCCATGTATACTGTGACCAAATTTTTCTAGAAAAGCAGCGGTTTAAAGAATAAAACTGGCGATTACGTGACAAAATTTTCAAAATTATGAAAATGTTCAGCAGTTTTTATAAAAGTCCCGCGGTCTTGGCCCTCAAGACCGGCAGTTTTTATGCTCTGCACACAAATGCTCTGTTTTATAGTCAAGAACCATTTTCATGTTATCAAGGCATCCAAATTCCTATCCTCATTTGGCTTCTAACATCTCATAAGCAATCTCAAGTATCTAATTAAGCATATAAGAACCATATATAGCAGTTAAACATCTAATATTTAGAGATTCATGCATTCACAGTCAAAATTCTTTATAGCAACTCTTAAACATGTATTCTCCTTTCTAAACTCATAAGCAAACGTTTAATTGTAAGTATTAGATGCTTAACTGCTATATATGGTTCTGATATGCTTAATTGGATACTAACATAGGCTATTGTTCACATTAGAGCAAAGAAAAATCCTAAATCTTAAGTGATCATAATTCTACAACTAATCAAGGGGAAAACTCTAAAATCATGTAAAGCAACATAGAATTAAGTATAAAATATCCAAAATTCAGAATATCATAGCAAACCCTAAGTTTTTGATCATTAAAACGCTAAGAAAATTTTCGAAAGATTAATACAAGTGTAAACTTACCCTCATTGTTTTGAAATATGGTTTTGATCTTCGAAAATGTCTAAAAATTATCCTTTGATTGTTGGAAAATACCGTCGGTTATGTGTGTGTGTTTTCGGGTGTTTTTCCTTTTTAACGCGTAAGGTCAAAATGCTAAGTTTTTGAGTTATAAAGGCTTCACTCGTTAAAAACTCAGCGATCTTAATGAAAAGAGCGGCGACTATTTCTGCAATTTTTTCTTACAGCATGCGATGATCCTCTAAAAATTTGTAAACATTAAACCAAAAATAATAGCAATCATATAAATATTCACAAAGGTTATTCATTCATCTCATTTCAGAGGCATAATCATCAAGCATAAGCTTGAGATACAACTTATTCAAAATATTGCAAAATAACATAGAAATGAAAAATTAAGAACGGAGCATTGTTTCAACTCCATTTTGGGTGTTACTTTGGTGTTCAAGCAGTGAAATGCTCTGGTGACATGATGTCACCCAGCTTGTAGGAACCAGATGGATTCCTTTTGGTGTGCTTAGTCTCAAAACCTCATTCAAACCCATTGCCATAAGGGTCAACAATCTTAATATTGACATGCCATTTTCTATCTCCTTCACCCTTGGTGATACCTCCTGAATAATTTGGTGTCCAATCTGTATTCTTAATTGACAATGGTAGTGCTCCAAGCAAAGCAGTTACTTTCTTCCAAACACAAACATTTCTAAATGGGTTGAGATACTCTTGTTCAGCCAATGCTCTCTCCATGGGATCCTCATAGTCATAGTACTTAGGACGTATAGGTCCATAAATTGGCTTACCATTTTCATCCCTTTTTGGTGAGAATTCCTCCTCATCCTCACTATCACTTTCATCCTCCTTGTTCCTTCTTACTTTTGCAGTTTCAAAATGGTGATGAACCACCCCATCAAAAGTTGTCAACCTTTTCTTCCTTGTGTCAAGAACTGACCCTAAGGTGTAAATAAAGCTTCTCCCCACCACCAATGGTACATCTTTGTCAATTGGAACATCAAGTAGCAAGAAATTTGCCAAAATAGTATGTGTGCTCACTTGACAGAAAACATCTAGCAATCTTCCCATGGTTTCAGCTTGTGACATATCAAGCATTCTAATCTTATCAATCTTATGTTTAACTTTTCCTCTTTCAAGCAACTCATATATTTTATAGGGCATCATATTTATATTGGAACCTGTATCAGCTAAAGCATTGTAAGTTAGGTTCCCTTCCAAACGAATTGGAAGAACAAAACATCCATGATCCTCAAGTTCTCTAAGTACTTTATACCCCTTAACCACATGTGCATCAGCCTCTTCTTCATTCTCATCTTCTACTTCCCTATCTATCTTAAGTCTATCCATGAGAATTCCGTCTAAAATCTTTTTATGCTTGTCTGCATTCTTCAAAGTTTCAATAATGGGTCTTTTCTCATATAATAACATGATCCTTGCATACACATCAGCTTCCAACTCTTCCCTCGTAATCTCTAGTTATTGGACATTTTATGGTTAATGAAGGTCCTTTATCTCCATATTTCATTTTGTAAATTGGTTGTGGTTTGTTTTTCAGTCTCTTACTTTTTCCCATCTTGCATACAAACTCAGGTGCTTCTAAGGTAGGTATGTTTTTGTTGGGAATTCTGCTAAGTGTGGAATCTACTGATGGTTACTGCTGAAGGGAATCTGCTGAAGACCAGATTCTGCTGAATAAGAGATACTGCGGAAGACTATGTATCAGCATATTTAGTTTCTGTGGATAATGTTTAGCCGCGTATTATGTAATGTAGTTAGGATATGCATGAGTTATATTAGGAAAAGATAATGCATATTATTTAAAGTTTATAGAAGATACGTTTCTTGGGAAACGGTTTAGGTTAGGGTTCCTTGTCTATAAAAGGAACACAAGTTTATGTTTTATGTAACGAACGAGTTTACAAGTTTTCAATATATAATCCATAGAGGATTAAGCGTTCTTAGTATTTATTGTTTATGCTTGTATTTGTTTTCCGCATTAGAGTACAAGCTTTGGAGATTCTCTATTAGAGTGTTTGTGATTACATAGACACTGCTAACGATCAACGAGAGCTACAAGATCTATCAAGGTTATATAGATTCAACAAGTGGTATCAGAGCCTCGGGAGAGTCTCTTTGATACTAAGAAAATCAATTCTTTAAACCACTCCTCAACAACACAACTTTACATAATGTCTGGATCTGATGCTGAGTCAGATACAACACACAATCAAAACACAACATCCCTACATCACCTCACTCTCTCAAACAGCAATGCAAAATTCCCTTACCTTAAGAAAGAAGAGTATGAACTCTGGGCAATGCAGATGCAGAACTGGATTACCAACATTGACCATAATCTTTGGAAGGTAGTACTTAAAGGTAATAGTCCAAAGAGGACTGGTACTGATGCAGATGGTAGAATATACTATCTTGATCCCACATCTGCTGAAGAGGTTCTTGCTCTTCAGAGGGAAAACAAAGTTAGAACTATACTTCTTCAAGCTATACCTCCAGACCACTTGGGTGACTTTCACTTCATGTCTGATGCAAAGGATCTCTGGATGGCGATTAAAGCTAGATTTGGTGGGAATGATGAGTCAAGAAGGATGAGGAAGTCAATGCTGAAGCAGCAGTTTCAAGAGTTTCAGATCACTGAGGAAGAAGGTATACACAAGGGTTATGACAAATTTCACAAGATTCTGAGTCAATTGAATCAGCTGAAGGCAAGGCCAGACAATGAAGATTGCAATGCTAAATTCTTAAGATCCTTGCCTCCATCATGGCTTCAAGTAAGTATTGCACTCAAAGCCAAGGGTGGATTGGATATGATGAGCTTTGATGACTTATACAACAAGCTCAAAACTCTTGAACCAGATGTCAAAAGTCCTATTCGCTCAACTACTCCAAATTACTCAGCTTTTGTTGGTTCTACATCCAATATAATGCCTCCTAGTTCAAGTCCAATTTCATCTGCATCATCTTCATACACACCAACCAAATCACATTCTTCTGGTAGTGTGTTGGAAGATGTACTTCACTCCTTTGTTGCTGATTGTGAATCTCAGCAGCAACTCTCCTATGAGGACTTTGAACAGGTGGATCCATTGGATATGGAAGAGATGAACTTGAAGTGGCAGGTGGCTATGCTTTCATTAAGCATCAAGAGATTTGAGAAAAAGGCTGGGAGGAAGTTTGGTTTCAATGGCAGGGATTCAGCCAGGTTTGACAGAAGGAAGATCAAGTGTTACACTTGTGGTCAAATGGGTCACTTCTCTAGAGAATGCAAGGATAGGAAATCTACTGATGAGGTTAGGTATTCTACCTATCAGCAGAAACAAGGGGAAGTTGATACTGCCAAAACTGGATATCCCACAGCCTTGATCACTCTGGATGATCATGTTGACTGGAAGGCTCATGAGAGGAGTGATGGTGATAGTGATCAGAGTGGACTGCTGGCAAGCTGTACTTCAGAGGATTCTCATGATCAATTTGCTCTTATGGGCATCTCTCAGGTACATAACTGTGTGTTTGGTTGTAGTATAAGATATAATGAACTTAAAGAACAATATGATGAATTGAAACCTAAATATAATGAGTGTTATAAAGACCTTGAGTCATATAAACATGGTCTAAAGATAGTAGAAAAACAAAAGATTTGGTTTCAGAAGAATCAAGTTGCTTATGAGGAGGAAATAAAAGGGTTGAAACAGGAATTAAAATGTGCTCAAGATGAGTTAATCTATACTAAGAAGTTAAAAGCTAATTTAGAATCTGATAAACAAGTTCTTCAAGAGAAGCTAGATAATGAAATAGCTACACATAAGAAGTGGTTAATATCAGGTGATAATTTAGCTAGAAGTTTGTATGGTAGTCAAGCTGTAAATTCTGGTATAGGTTTAGGTTTTAAGAAATATGTAGGATTAGAAGCTAGGGATGACAGTAGAAAAACTACACCAGCAGGATTAGCAAACTATGTTAAAGAAGGCACCTTACATGCTGTCCCTGGTCCCATTAGAGGTGAACATATGCCCATTGACCTATCCATTACAGTTGACTTTGATGGATCACATCATTTATATGGCAAAAAGTCAAGTGACTTATCTGACCCTGTTACTAATAATGCTGACTCTGTCTCTTGCAGTGACAAGTCTTCTGAAAAAGGGTCTACTGCCTATGAAAGCTGTGATTCAAGTGATAAGTCAGACCCTCCCAAGACCTCCTTCAAGCCTTCACCCAAGTCCTCAAACAAGCCTCTAGGAGTTGCTGCTGATGAATCTCATTCAAAGACAGTTTCTACTGAAGACTTGTTATTTAATTCTTTGCAAAACAATAATGTTAATTCTGTCAAAAACAATTCTGTTAATGTTTGTGGTTTGAATGCTTTCAATAGAACTTCTTTTGTTGATAAATCTTCTAGAAAGAAGAAATGTTTTGTGTGTGGAAGCAAATCTCATTTAATTAAGGATTGTAAGTTTCATGAGCAAAGAATGGGTGATTGTGCTAAGAGAACTAGACCAATGTGGAAACGTGTTGATGACATACCTGCTTATATTCCACAAGCAACTCAATCTAACAACATATACAATACTGCTGATAAATCAGCATCTGCTGATGCATCAGTTTCTGCTGATAGAACTTTTTCATCATATAGGAAAAGACATGTTGCAAGACCATTCCCTAGATCTGTTTCGTCTTATTATCAGAATGGTTTTTGGCCTAGTTATTATCAACCTATGTATATGGGTTGGGGGGACCATGGGATACTGCTGTTAAGCCCTCAACAGGTTGTTCTTGGACTAACTGGGGATCTAATTATCAAAGAAGATCCAAGAACAATGGTGGATCTTATACATCTACATGGCCTACTTCTTATGATCCACAAGGCAGGCTCAAGTCAGTAATGACTTGATTCTCCAAAGTGCACTTATATTTTGTCTATTTTCTTTGTTGTTATTGTAGGATCAACCCTTACTAAGTAAAGAAGTTGGCATAGTAGATAGTGGCTGTTCAAGGAGCATGTCAGGAAACAGAGAAAAGATGATTAACTTTGTACCCATAGCAAGTGGAGGAAATGTGACCTTTGGTGGAGGAAATGGTAGAATCACAGGAAAAGGAACTATCAGAACACCCATGCTGGATTTTGAAAATGTACTTTATGTGAAGGAACTGCAGCACTTTAATTTGTTCTCAGTGTCACAAATTTGTGATAAAAAGAACAAAGTTTTCTTCTCAGAGGATGAATGTCTGGTACTCAACAAAGACTTCCAACTTCCAGCAGAAACACCAATTTTGTTGAGGGTTCCAAAAAAGTAATAATTTGTACACATTCAACTTAAATGAGGTACAACCTGACAGTGATCTAACATGTTTGGTGGCTAAAGCTTCCTTGGATGAATCTACCAAATGGCATAGAAGGATGGCTCATGTGAATTTCAAGACCATCAACAAGTTGTCTAAACTTGGTCTTGTTCAAGGGCTTCCTTCCAAGGTCTTCACCAATGAACACAATTGTGTTGCCTGCAAGAAAGGAAAACAACACAGAGCCTCTTACAAAGCCATTACAGCAGTGAGCAATATCACAGATCCACTTCAGTTGCTACATATGGACCTCTTTGGTCCAACTCAAGTGAGAAGTATTGATCATAAGTATTTCTGTTTAGTAATCACTGATGATTATAGCAGGTTTTGCTGGGTATTCTTTTTGAAAACTAAAGATGAAACATCTCCAATTTTAAAAGATTTTATTACCCTAGTTGAAAACCAGCTTAATAAAAAGGTTAAAGGTATAAGGTGTGATAATGGAACTGAGTTCAAAAATGTGGTGTTAATAGATTTTTGTAATTCTAAGGGGATAAAAAGGGACTATAGCAATCCCAGGACCCCACAACAAAATGGGGTTGCTGAGAGGAAGAATAGAACCTTAATAGAGGCAGCAAGATCCATGCTTGCAGACTCTAAGTTACCCACAATGTTTTGGACTGAAGCAGTAAGCACTGCTTGCTATGTTCTAAACAGGGTATCTATCACCAGACCTCACACAAAAACACCTTATGAACTTCTAACAGGGAAAGTTCCTTCTGTTCATTACCTAAGACCTTTTGGCTGTCATGTGACCATTTTGAACACCAGTGACCCACTTGGGAAATTTGATGGCAAAGCTGATGAGGGATACATTGTGGGATATTCAGCTCATAGTAAGGCTTATAGGGTATATAACCTGAATGCTAAAAGGATAGAGAAGACTCTTAATCTAAGATACCTAGAAGACAAACCTAATGTAGAAGGTCATGGTCATGCTTGGTACTTTGACCTTGATTCCCTAACTGATTCTTTGTGGTATACTAGATTTGTTGCGAATCAATCTGCAGGTTCAAGAGATCCTCCATCTAACAATGCAGGTGTACAGGATGAAGACTCAGAGGATGAGTCTGAATGTGATGAACTAACTATTGTTGTACCTTCCATTCCTCCTAACCATTTTGTAGGAAACAGTGCAAAAGATACTTCTGAGAAAGATGAAGATGAGTCATACTATGCAGAGGATCTTGCTAAGCTCATGACACAAGAACATGCTGCTACTCAAGAAGCTGAGAAACTTGGTGCAAAGATTACAAATGATGCTGAAGCACTTCTGAGACAATCAACACAAGCAATCAGTGGAAATCAGGATTCTGCTGACAGTTCTCCTGTTTCCACTGATAACCTCATTACTGCTGATGCTCACCCAGTTTCTACTCCTATTTCTACTCGTGTGTCAACAGACTTTGGTGAACCTTATACACGATTTCCAAGTCCTTCAGATCTTGGTAATCACCAACCCAAAGCTGGCATCTTCACTTCCTCTTCATATGATAGTGACTATGAATCTCATGTGACCAATGTTGACAAAACCATTGATGTCAACCCCAATGCAACAAAAAGGATTCACACTAATCATCCAATGGAGAATATAATAGGTCATCCTAAAGATCCTGTTCATACTAGAAGCACTGTGAAGAAGATAAAGTATGGAGAAGTTGCTTTTATGTCTTATGTATCCTAGCAGCAAAGAGACAATCATACAGACTTTCAACATTGTATGGTTGCTTGTTTTCTCTCCCAAATGGAACCAACCAGTGTTCCACAAGCCCTTGCAGATAATAGTTGGCTTGAGGCAATGCAAGAGGAAATGCAACAATTCAAGCATCAGCAGGTTTGGATATTGGTTCCTTTACCAGATGGGAAGTATGCTATTGGGACAAAATGGATCTTGAAGAACAAAAGAGATGCAAGAGGTATAGTTGTCAAAAACAAGGCAAGATTGGTTGCTCAGGGGTTCAGGCAAAAAGAGGGAATAGATTATGATGAAGTTTTTGCACCTGTTACTAGAGTTGAGGCCATAAGAATTTTCTTGGCCTATGCATCTTACAAAGGATTTACTGTATATCAGATGGATGTCAAAGGTGCATTCTTGTATGGTGAGATTGAAGAAGAAGTTTATGTCACTCAACCCAAAGGTTTTGAAGATCCAGATCACCCTGAATATGTTTATAAGGTGGTCAAAGCTCTTTATGG